>JAOTOM010004598.1:75000-97500 GCA_034440615.1 Ashinkailepas kermadecensis
AGTGTTGTTTTCAGCCAGGTCGCAGCTGCATGCTCCCTTCTACAGGTGTACTCTGACACACCGGTTGACGCGGCATGTCGGGCCGCGTCAACACGCCCCGACACAGGCGTGTCGACGGGGGATGTGCTCCCGATGTGTGTGGTGTATCAAGTCTATGTCAATATGTGGCTCAGGTTACAATCGTGGCCTGAACTGTGGATAGAACCTTTTTGCCGCGCGGTGGCACAAGCTGGCTGGAGCTTTATCTACGATATATGAAATTTTATCCACTTTGTTGTGAAGTGGCCAATCCTGATATCGAGAATTAAGTATCAGGTCTTCTTATGTATTTATTTTGTGATATTTTCTGATGTCATTGCATGCTCAGTAACCAATTGCGATATAAATGTGTTCCATGCAGTAGTTTTATGTTTTTCGATTTTTTAAGAGGGAATTATCCGTACCTGGTATTGAGAACTGCTCTGTATATGGAGTGACTTTCGCAAGTACAAAGAGGAAATTCTGGCAATTAAACGCAATAAATAACGCAATGCCAGTAAATTCCTTCCGTGATATGCATACATTCCCTGCAGTGGATCTCGGGATATTTTGTCATTCCATTTCCTTTTTTTCTGTTTTGTCAATTAAATCGGAATGTTGGCTGGAGTGACTGTATGTAGCAGTCATTTGCCAACCAGAGCTTGTTACGTGGACCCTGACTCCAATGGCCGATATGAGAATCCCAGGTCAGTTGCTTGGGTTGAGGCGAGACGTACGTGCCGCCAACGCTCCGACACGACCGCCCGTTACCGGGTCACGGCCTTGTGACCTCAGGCGCCAGCTGACTATCGAAGCCGGGGCTAAGTGGAGGTGGTGCGGCCACTCGACTGCTGCTTTGTCAGGGCAGATAATAAAGAGCTGGCCGTCACTATAGCAAATTGAACTATGGGGGCGGCACTGGCTGTAGCTTGCGCTGCAGTTACAGTGCAGTTGCCTACATGCATTGCCCTTTTGAAATGTCAGTATTCTTGAGGTCACTGGACACAAATTTGAGTACAATGCGGTGGCGTACATCTTCTATTCGGTTTTGTATTTATCTGCCCAATGCTGCTTTTTGTTTGCGCCTTTGCTGTTAGAAGCAAAGTGAATGCACGTTCCGTTGTCCGAAGAACATTTTGAGGTTTCGGCCAGTTTTAGCCGGCTGAAACCAGCTTTGTGCTACTGGCATGGCAAGCACCGGTTTTAGCTGATTTGCGAATATTGGACATATGTACCCAGCCGATATAGCAGACGATGTTGATCTCGGGTATCCCTCCGGCAGATACACCCTCCCGATATTCCAGCGCTTGTTGACCTGGGGTATCCCTCCCGCCAGGTGTACCCGTCCGTTACATCAGCGCTTCTGACCTTGAATATCCCTCCGATAGGTCTACCCGTCCGGTATACCAGCTCATGACCTGGTGATGCACCTGCAGGTGTAACCCCCGCCCCCCACCCCACCAGATACGCCAGCGTGTGTTGACCTGGTCTACCCTCCGACAGGTGTACCCTCCGGACCAGCCCATGGTGTTCAACCCTCAGAACCCAAACGCGCCGCCCATCTACCCTTGCGGCATGTGCCACAAAGAGGTGCACGAGAACGACCAGGGGATCCTGTGCGAATCGGGCTGTAACTTCTGGTTCCACCGGTGAGACGACCAGAGCGTGACTTGTCCGAGAGGTATATACGATGGAGAAGTGTGTATTCAGGTGCATCTAATGCAGTCTGTGTCATGATAAACGGCTAAAGCAGAGCTATAAGTTGAGTGGAGTAGACTTCGGTCTGGGGCCGGTGTCGGAGGGTAAGCAACGAAACAGGGAAACTGAATTGTTTTTGTTTCGACCTCGGGGTGGTCCGTTCTTCCTGACTTGTGTTTCGTTTCGGTCTATGCTGTATTCCTTGTATCTGTGCTCACTTGTGTCTGCCCCATCGTTGCCTCTGTGCGGCCGTGGCCGCTGCTCGTTCTGGCGTGTTCGGTACGGACCTCCTCTCCACCCTGATATCCTGTGGTGACATCAGCTCGGCCGTCACCCGTGCTGCGCCCTAGCCTTTGCACGGATTCGCCTCGGCCCCGTGGTGACCACCGGTCCGTGTTGGCAGCATGTGTACGGGGCTGCTAGAACAGGCGTACCACCTGCTCATCGCCGAGGTGTACGCCGAGTGGGTGTGCGACCGCTGCCTCAGCACCAAGAGCATCCCGCTCATCAAGTTCAAGCCGTGAGCTCCGCCGGCCCGCTGTCCACCCTCCTTCGCCCCCCCCACTGCTGGGGGACACCATCGCCCTCCATGGCCTCAAGCTGAGGCGCGTGTGCCCATAATGGAATGTCGTCCTGCTGCGGCTGGGTCGCATGTCGGCTGAGAATCGGTCCCAGTTCCAAGACACGATGAGCATCCAAGCGAGCCGGTGATTGGCTGAGAACCCTTGCCATGTCGTGCGACACGTCGGCGGACCGCAGCCACCCAGACGACCTGTTTGGGATGGAGTCCGTGTGGCGGCGTGGTGGGTGTGCGCGTGGTTGGTGACCTGCTGCTTGTCCAGGGTATGTCCTGGAGGGTTGGCCACCGCGGCGTCCGGGTGGGTGTCCAGTGGCATTGTCGGGCAGTTGACACGTGCGGCGGAGGGACGCTCCCGTCGCTGGTGGCCATGGAGTGAGCCGAATAAGCAGACTGACTGAAGTCCCACCTAAACTGGTGATGGACTTCTGAAAGCGCTAGGTGTGTGTAATGGTGTGGCTGTGTGGAATTTTTTTTTACATCATGGAATGCTGACGATTATGGATATAATTGTGTTCGATTTCGTAACCATATTTTAATCCTGTATTTTTTCGTACAGTTTTAGTGAGGACCATTATTAGTTGAGATTTGTCTTAGTCTTTTCTCGTTTGTTACGACTTGGACGTGTCGGTATTTATCGCCATTAACATCGACATATTTTTACTCCTCTTCTGGGATAATGCTCATCGACGAACCGTGTCAGAATCGTCTTCACTGTGTCCATGCTGTCGTTCGCTTTGCAAGGTTGTTATGCATGTGTGCGGTCTCTGGTGCCGCGTGAGATCAGCTGTACAACGCGGTGATGCATGTTGGAAGCTCTGGTTTGTATGACGCGTTTCTCCGACGAGTCTCTTCGTCGTGTGATGAGATTTCGTGGCGCCGCTGTCGACATGCCGTGTGTGTGTCCAGGGTCTGGCCAGGCCCAGGCCGCCGGCACGCGTGACGTGCGGAGGCCACGTCTGGTGACTGGCGACTGTCCGATGGTGCCTGGTGCTGGCGGCGCTGACCCAGCCCTGTCCGACCTGACCCCGCCCTGTCCGACCTGACCCCGCCCTGTCCGGCCAGACCCCGTCCGGCCCGGCCAGACCCCGTCCGGCCCGGCCAGACCCCGTCCGGCCGGGCCTGACCCCGTCCGGCCGGGCCTGACCCCGTCCGGCCGGCCTGACTCCGCAGCGCGGTTCGTGCGTCCGGCCCGGCCAGACCCCGTCCGGCCCGGCCAGACCCCGTCCGGCCGGGCCTGACCCTGTCCGGCCGGGCCTGACCCCATCCGGCCGGGCCTGACCCCGTCCGACCCGGCCAGACCCCGTCCGGCCGGGCCTGACCCCGTCCGGCCCGGCCTGACCCCGTCCGGCCGGGCCTGACCCCGTCCGGCCCGGCCTGACCCCGTCCGGCCGGGCCTGACCCCGTCCGGCCGGGCCTGACCCCGTCCGGCCGGGCCTGACCCCGTCCGGCCCGGCCTGACCCCGTCCGGCCCGGCCAGACCCCGTCCGGCCCGGCCAGACCCCGTCCGGCCCGGCCTGACCCCGTCCGGCCCGGCCTGACTCCGCAGCGCGGTTACAGTCGCCGTCCATTTGTGGCGGCATTTGTCGATGAGTACAAACCTGTTGTGTCGACTGCCAGCGCGAGATTGGGCCCCAGGTCAGCGCGCGTTCAAGTGCCCCGACGCGGTCAGGACGCGACCCGATGCGCACAACTCGATGGTGTCCCCTTGTAATATAATGTGTGCACAGTGACGATGCTCTCAAGCGTCGACGCCTCGGAATGTTCTGAGCGGATTCAGCGTTCGAACACAGTGCAGGTTCGTTTCTCAGAAGCTAAACATACACGCAGCTGGCAAGTTTGTCGCCTCGTGCCGGCCATCTAGCGAGACCGCGGCGGTTACTTTGAGCCCGTGCCGGCCATATCTAGCGAGACCGCGGCGGTTACTTTGAGCCCGTGCCGGCCATATCTAGCGAGATCGCGGCGGTTACTTTGAGCCCGTGCCGGCCATCTAGCGAGACCGCGGCGGTTACTTTGAGCCCGTGCCGGCCATCTAGCGAGGCCGTGGTGGTTACTTTGAGCCCGTGTCGGCCATCTAGCGAGACCGTGGTGGTTACTTTGAGCCCGTGCCGGCCATCTAGCGAGGCCGTGGTGGTTACTTTGAGCCCGTGCCGGCCATCTTGCGGGGCCGTGGTGGTTACTTTGAGCCCGCAGCGCCCCGCGGCGGCGCCGACGCCTCCAGGTACGAGTTGGGCAGGGCGGCGCGGTACTTCTGCTCCAGGTACTCGGCTACGTTGACGGCCGTGTAGCCGTGGCCGCCCGACGGCGGCGCCACCGTCGTCACGTCGTCGGGTGCGCTGAAGAAGACGAGGCAGAGGCGGCCGGCACGCCGCTGCCGCTCAGCCTCGGGCAGTCGGACGCGGTGCTTGGTGGCCGGCAGCTCGCCGCCGCTCCAGATCTCCAGCAGGTTGCCGACGTTGACCAGCACGGAGCCGGGCACGGGCGTGGCCGGCACCCAGTCGCCGGCGCGGTCGAGCACCTCCAGGCCGCCGATGTCGTCCTGCAGCAGCAGCGTCAGACTGCCCCAGTCGGAGTGGGTGGCGCAGCGGACTGTGCCAGCCAGTGTCTGCTCGGGCACCGGCGGGTAGTGCACCACGCGCAGCGCGGCACCGTTGCTCCCGGTCAGCTGGTGACGGTGGGTGGCCGTCAGCAGGCCGGGCCGGCCCATGGCGTCCTCGAGCGCCGACATCACCCGCAAACTCAGTCGCTCACACGCCTCCATCAGCTCCACCACGTGCTGGCTGAAGACTGGCGCCTCCGTCAGAGGCATGTCCTCGCCGGGCACTTTCATATCCCACGACTCTTTCAGCTCTAGCAGGGTCTGACCGGCGGACTCCGTGCGAGACAGCACCTCCTCCTGTAGCGGTGTGTACCCGTTGCAGCGGGTGTGCACGAAACGATGGTACCTCTTTTTCACGTCCAATGGAAGGGCGAAGAAGTCGAACGCCGCCTGTCTCGTGGACTCGCAGAGTGGTCCGGGAAGGCCGTGGTTCACGAGGTAAACAAAGCCGATGGCCTTCAGCGCTTCGTAGATTTCTTCACCGATTCGGTTGAGACGCTGCTCAGCACTGAGACCGGCGTAGCTGACGGATTCCATATCCACGATGGGGACTTTCTTCATGGTGACTTGTCACAGCTACGTCAGCTCACCGCACACTGTCGCCGCACGAAGTTGCTCAACAAATATGGCGGATAGCGGATGAGGTCACCAGGGGTGTGCGCAGGAGGTATTTGATTACGCATGCCGAGAAACGCAAACTGTCTCCGCACAAAGCTGCTCAACAAATATGGTGGATAGCTGATGAGGTTACCAGGGGTGTGCGCAGGTGTTTGGTCACGTATGCCGAGAAACGCAAACTGTCGCCGCACAAAGTTGCTCAACAAATATGGTGGATAGCGGATGAGGTCACCAGGGGTGTGCGCAGGAGGTGTTTGTTCACGCATGCCGAGAAACTCAACCTAGTGTTCGGAGCTAGCGATATCGGAACCATTCCAAGGGAGGAATGAAGGGACTTAATTGGCAGAGGACTGCTTGTTTGGAAATATTTTGGGCGGATAAGTGGGCTGCCGGTTTCACCCAGGGTACGTAAGCAGCGCGGTATGGCCGCCTGACAGCAGTCGCTACGGAACAGTGGCACATCCCGCATTTTTGTAAGGGAGGGGAGATAGACCAGTAAAAAATGTGATGGAACGGGGAAAGCTTTCGCCGCGAAGCGTACAGAAAATTTGGGGGTTTTTATTTTTGGTGGCAAGAGGGGTCCCCCCTGGCTGCACCTCTGCTTCTGCACCACTGCTATTGAATATGAATAGGTGAAACATACTAATTATAGGAATAATTGCCAAGCTATAGTAAAATATTGGGGATTTCATCATTGCTGATGTTCAGCTTGCCCAGGACTTCCTTTCACGGTACCTATGGTACGGCGATCTTTGCTCTTTGTACGCTTTGGAAAATAAAGAAATGGTGTCATTATTTCCGCCGGGTGGGAGAACTTGGCCCACGGGAGCATTCTTCCCAACTTTCGGCGTCTTGACCATTAACCCCATCAAACGCACATTCTTTCCTTGCGAGAAGAGGAGTGAAATTGCACTCCCCTTTTCGCAATATTCGAACTCTTGCTCCACAGTTTTTATCTGCGGTCGCCAAAGGCGGATTCATAGGGAGGGTAATCCGGCCATGGTCTCCCATAGGCTGAAAGTAAGGTTTTGAAATTTGCAGATGATGTGAAGGTCTTTAGGGCAATAACAGGGCACAATGAGCAGGTCTTGCTGCAGAAAGACTTAGACGACCTTGTGAAGTGGTCCGAAAAATGGCAAATGAAATTTAATTTTGATAAGTGCAAAATCATGCATGTAGGTAGGCAGCATATCAAGGCTCCATACTTGATGGGTGGCCAAGTACTATCTGTGACTCAGCAGGAGAAGGACTTAGGTGTTATTTTTAACACAAAATTGGGGGCATCAGAACAGACCAAAGGAGCCAGGAAGAAGGCACTAAGAATGCTTGGGGCAATAAATAGGAATGTATCATACAAAAGTGAGGAAGTCATCAGGAAGCTTTATTGTGCATATGTCAGGCCACATCTGGAATATTGTGTCCAAGCTTGGTCCCCTAGTTATGAAAAAGATTGTTGGCTTTTAGAGAGAGTACAAAAGAGGGCAACAAAAATGGTGAATGGTGTGGGCAACCTGGCATATGAGGAAAGATTGAAGAAATTGAATATGTTTTCACTTAGATATAGAAGGCTGAGAGGAGATCTCATCGAGGTCTTTAAATTTGTTCATGGTCAGGAACAGGGTTATCTCAGGGAACTGTTTGAATTTAACAGAAATTATGCAATTAGAGGTCATCAATTCAAAATTAAAGTTAATCACAGCAGGACAAGGTTAAAACAGTCCTTCTTCACCAACAGGGTAGTAGAACACTGGAACCAGCTGCCAGAAACCATTGTCAGTAGCAACACACTGAACATCTTTAAGAACAGCATAGACAATCATTATAAGAATAGGGGGCTTGTTTTTCTGTATTCCAGGGAGAGTTGATCAACACATTTGATGGACAACTGGTTCAGTTTACAGAGTGCAACCAAGAAGGGCCCTTGTGGCTCATAGTTGCACTGATCTTTTATGTCTTTGTCTTTATGAAAGATGAGCCATGCCCTTGCCCCTCGCCAGACTGACGTGACTATTTCAAACCGATACATTCGGGGAACGCTTCAACTCCCCCGCCAGCAACATTTTCAGTCTTGCCGTGTGCATCGGCTAGGTTTTGCGGACATATTTGGGAGAATTCACGGTTTGTCGTAAGTTGGCCTCCCACAAATCGAGCGTCTTGATCCGCCCTTGGAGGTCACTGTGCTCATAAACAGCAATGCAAAAATGTCACTTTTATCCATCATGAAGGTTCTTGAAACTTGATGGGTCAACGTTGTGCATCACAGTGCCAAAACAGGCATGATAAAGCTGAAATCTTATTTTGGTTGCAGGTAGAGTGTAAAGTTTTTTCGTAAAGCGGCATTATGTGATGCTAGAACGTAGATAATATATCCTAGCCTCAACTACTAAGTTTATCAATGCATTTGTGACGCAAGTGTTTCGAAATATCACAAAACTTGGCAGAGGTGGAGTGAATACCTACCTACGTACAGAATTACCGTATTCTGTGGTAAGGAGATGGACGCCTTCCTTCAGGACGGAAGTTGTTTTTTTTTGTCGTAGCATTGCTTTAGTTTTTTAGGTTCTAAGCCCGTCAATCAGTGGTGGATTGGAAAACGTAGCGTACGTAGCCTGCTCGAAATACTTGAGAGGGTGAAGCCCCCGATTTTCCCAATATCCCTCAAGGAGTGTTCTTAATCTGTGAATGAACTTCTCAAAGAATGAATGAATGAGGTTTATGGTCACAATTTTATTACTGGTTTCACATACACTCACTCAATGCAAGCATTTCACATTGCAAAGCAGCATTTCAGTTTTAATTTTTCACCTAAAGTCTTGTCTGCTCTTTTCATGTCAAGCTTTGCCAAATTTCATCACAATTCACAATATGTGGTTTTACAGCAGCAATATGCTCCCTATCTAGTCAATTTCAATCCATCCACGTCATTCTTGGCTTCAACTAAAACATTTCAGGTATGAACTAAAAGTACATAATACAGCATTTGGTATTAATGAGAATTGGTTTCACATTTTTGATCAATTATAGTTTTCAAATTAACAACAATGGTTGTTTGGTAGTGGGCGGAAAACTATGTCAGACAGTCTGTTTTTAATCTAACTTTAGTTGAACCATTTATTATTCCCAAACCCATACTCCAATATGTGGTCATCAAACAAATCAGTTCATACATGAGCATCCTGTTTGTGAATTGTGGAAATATTTATTGTTTGTGCAGTGTGAATGTATAGGGAGCATCAGGTATGGATGTATATAAACTTGCTTGACCTCAATCAAGTATACTTATGTTGTCATTTCATCTATGGTTGCCTAGGAAATTAGTTTACAACTGCACCCTTCACTAATTTAACCATAGCACCAATTTGTCACCTGACAGTCATCTTGGCTTCCATGTACCATAGAGCTGAGAGCAGTCTTCATGTAAATCAGGAAGTGTATTGTTATTTGCTGATATTCATCAGTTTAATTCCACTTACTTTAGAAACATCACTAGCAAAACTTATTTTTTTATTGAAACTAGTGATAGTTATAATTAGTGATCACTTCTAATTTATGCTAATCATCATGCCAGACCTGCTTGCTCTATCTAGTTCCTGAGCCATGTGACCTGGGAGCAAAAAAAGCTGCCTAATATTCCTCCTGAATTACTGTCAATCTTGATCTTTTGTTCAAAGGAGTGTGTGGCTGCATTCCTTTCACAGACAGCTTACAATGCACATTGCACCACAATCAGCCCCAATTACTGGGGGACGAGTGGCCTAGGGGCAAGATGCTCGTCTCACAATCGAAAGGTTGTGGGTTCGAGTCTCACCTGTCGCTACTCTTCGCCCGCGACCAATCGGCGTGAGAGATTGGCGACGCTACATGACTCAACGGTCGGCGTGTCGTAAAACCAATAACCAACCAGCCCCAATTACTGATTTAAATTGGCAAACTGGTAAAGTTGTTGATTTCTGTTCTGGGCCTTCAGTTCAGTCTGTGAGATGAATGTCACTTTTGGATTCTGCCTTTGGAATGCAACTTGGTCAGTCAGGCGATTTGTCCTCAGGCTGATGCTCCTCATCAAACCTGGTTCTGCACTTTTTGGACTGGTCTATGGATGCATTTTACTGGCATCAAGAAATATGGTAGGGTGTGATACTAGAATTATAATTATGAATTATATGAACAAAGTGTTTATTGACCTTAGGAATTGAATAATGGCTGAAGCCTGAATGCAACCTGTTACATGCAAAATGTATGCAAAGTGTAACAACAAAACATGGTATTGTAACCTGTAGCATGAAAAATAATATGGTCATGCTTATCTCTTGAGAATATTGAGTTATGCAATTTAACAGACAGACATTTTGCTCAGGGTATAGTGCAATTGATTATGGAGTTATCCACTTCCAACATATTGATGCAAATATATCATGTGCCACTGTTATGACTGATGGTTGCATGCAGGTGGATATTATACACCACAAAGATGGTTGACCATTTGGTTCATGACATTGTAAAAGCAAATATCATAAAAGAGAGCAAGGAAGCAAGTTCTAGGGGTGTGTGATGTGAGGGCCAGAAGTTCAGATGAATGAATGGCATTCATAGGAATCATGTGAAGGAATAGTTCAGAGCTAAAGCAAGCACAATTGTATGTACATCTGGAGCCAACTTTAATTATATGATAGTTTAAAAGAAGAATGCATAAGAAAGTAAGTGCAATGATGATAACAATAAATGCATTGCAATTAATATGCCCATATTTCTTTCATATAATTGTGAGCAGGAAGGTTAAAGTTGGCATCAAGTGTATTCTTATATAAGTGTCCATATTTGCAGTCACCTTGCAATCACTGCATTCAATGATTGACCATTTTGAACAATGTGTACTTTTCATTTTATATTTAAATGTTTAGGACCTCTTTAACTTTGTGCTGGAAATGGTTCTGAGCTATTTCTGAAATCAAGCATATTTGTTGCAGTGTTTTAACAGACAATGAAGGAGCAGAATGCTTTGCTAGTATTTTGCCTAAATTGTATCAGTATGATAAAGGGCTTGGCTATGATTCTTAAACACCAACACAATCTGTATGGTAATGGGCATGACATTGCAGCCAGTGTCCATTTGAAGTCTTGGCTTGATGGGCTTTGAGTGGCCTTTGGCTCTCCTCTCCCTCCCCTTAGTGGCCAGAATCAGAACTGGACGAGTTTGTGGATGGTTCATAGAAATAGGAGACTTCAGCACAAAAAAGAATTATTAAATTGCTTGAGCCTCTTTGAAAAAAAAAATTAAATAGAGTATCATGAGGAATATCACTACAATTCACTCTTCCTTTCTTGAAATGATGAGTTATCACATATGTCTGGTATTGATCATTCTGCACATGAACTCAATAACCTGTTACCTGAAGAGCTTTTTGTGCATGTGAGACTGACTAATTGTTCTCACTAATGAACATGTGACATATCTATGGATATTTTGTTGTATGTTGGGGCTTTTGTTCCATGAGACCCTACTTTTCACCATTAATTATGCTGCATTATGTAACATTAGTTACTTGAGAGTTGCCAAGCTACTTCATAAATGTTGAATGCACTTGTTAGCTGGTGCAATTTGTATGCCAATTGATTATTTCTATGCAGCCTTTATACAAAAAATTCACACATCTGATACATTTTGACCAATGCTCCAGTGCTTTTTGTAAGTCAATATTTTGCTTCATTGGTGCATATGTTGGGTAATTAAACCAATCTGTGATTCTTTTGATGCTGTCTGGTTGTGATGTGATGTTCCATTTTAGCAAATGCATGCTGAGATAGGCATTTAGTGGCAGAGCTAATGATAGCTAGTCATTGTTGCATATACAATCTACCCATGGATGTAGCCACAGTTTTGAAATTGGGGGGGGGGACAAACCAGGGATGCAGTAAGTTTAGACAGGATAGATTGGGGTAGTCCCGCCTACCCCCCCACAAAAAAAAATCCTTGGATTTTACCCACTTCATTTTCAATGTCTGGTTTTCAGATTTACCATTCCCAAAAATGATATTTTGTGGACAAAAAGTTCTGCCAAATTAGCAAGTTGCACTCCTTATCCCTGCATATGAACATCTAACTTTATGTTGCATGTGCTGGTCCCGATTTCACAATCACCACAGAGCAATACTGTAAGTATGTTAAACGTTGCCCCTTGGTAGCAGGAAAAAAACAAGAAAATATTGGACAATGGCTTTATTGTAGTAAATATAGGCATACCATAACCTCTCCCATGCTTTCCTGTTTTACAGGGATAAATTTTGATGCAATGACAACCAGGGCAGATAAAGGGTGTGGCACTGAGGGCATGTGCCCCCCCCCCCCACATTGAAGGTGGCGTCCCTCCGGCCGGGAAAAGGTGTCCGTCTGAAAAGGTTCCAATGTACCCGCTCGAATTTTTCAGCCAGAGACGCCCCTCCAGGTGATTTCACAGTGGCGCCGCTCCAAAGAAATGGTGCCCCTCCAGACAAGTGCCCCCCCCCCATGACAATTCCTGGATCCACCACTGATTAATTACAACATTGCTCTCTCGCGGTTATGAACTCCGGCTGGTTATAGAATCGTGTGTATTCACGTGTGGCTTCTCTTGCAAGTTTCACAACTTCCATTGAACCATTAAATGGAAAGCAGACAATTTGAAAAAAGTTCTATATTTTATATGTCCAGAACAGCAATGTGGCAGTGTAAATTAAAAACCAGCGATGAGAGCGCCGTCCGAGCAGGTTATGACGGATTTCTTGGGGGACCTAGTCATATAGTATATGAGTGCCTGCTATCACAATGGCTGCAAACAAAAAAAAGAGTTTATCCTCCTATTCCTATTACACTCAATCATTGTACGCACACCGGACCTTCGACACCTTCGAAATTATTTCGATATCTCACCATTCTGATAACGTACCGCAAGCCACGCCATGGGTATTGGTATCTCTTGATACCAAACATGGGTAGCTTTGTGAGAAAACGAAGAAAGGCAGGGCGACCGAAGAAATTAGTTCGACCTTTGACTTTGGAAGTTAATGTGATTTCTGAACAGTTCGCTAGAGTGCCTCGCGGCACGTCGAATGACACCCACTTGACGCAAATTCAAGACAGCAACGTGGCGCGAGGACTTCGAGCAATTTAAGCTAACCTTCGATATTGTGGTTTGACATTGACATGTCCCGGTTTTAAATGCTACTTGAGGTTCGCCACGGGCTATTGCTTGATACCGGATGTGGGTAGGTTAGGGCGACAAAAATGGGTGGCGACCGAAGAAATGTGTTTGACCTTTGACCTTTGAAATTAGTTCGATTTCGTAACATTATTATCTGGCACAAGCCACGTCGAATAACACCCACTTGATGAAATTTGAACCCATAGCGACGAGTCGCCAGGACTTCGAAAAAAATGCAAACTAGCTGTTGACCTTGAGGTTTGACATTGACATTTCCCGGTTTCGGAATGTTGCTCGAGGTTTCACCATGGGCTATCGCTTGCTAGTAGATCTGGGTAGGCCTGGGTGAAAACCCTACAAAAAATGCGAGGCGACCGAAAAATCAGCTTTAATTTTGACCAGTCGAGATTAGTTTGAATCATCAACTTTATGATACCGCACAGCAAGCGACGTCGAATGACATCCATTTTCTGCAAACTGAGGTCATAGCGACGAAACGCGAGTCCATCGAAGAACTCAATCAAACCTTTGACCTTGACACGGCTCGGTTTGAAATGTTACTTGAGTGTTCACCACTGGCTATCGCTTGATACCAGATTTTGATAGGTTTGAGCGAAAACGAAAACAAAAATTGAGGCGACAAAAGGATCAACTTGGCCTTTCCCCTTGACAAATAATTCGATTGCTTAGCTTCCTGATACCGCATAACAAGCCACGTCGAATGACGTCCATTTGACGGAAATTGAAGCGATAGCAACCGAACCTCGCGCTCGGTCGATATCGCTTCAATATCGCCATCTAATAAATCAAGCTTACCTTTGACCTTGAAATTTAACCTTGACATTTACCGGTTTGAAATGTTGCACGATGGTTCACCACAGGCTATCGCTTGATACCCGATTTGGTCAGGTTTGGGTGAAAACGAAAAAAAAATGGAGGCGACCGAAGAAACCGGTTTGCGTTGGACTTTGACCGTTAGTTATTTGAGTTTAAGGGCGCTTCGACCAAAGTGGGACTTTGACCGTTAAAGTGGTCATGTGAGACCTATGTAGTTGCTTTCAGCGTGTCCTGTACAAGCAGAAGCATTTGTGGTAATTGATTCGAACGATCATAAACTCGTCGCTGAATGCCAATATCAATACAAATACGCCTCTGGCGAACTCGTCGCTGAATACGAATACGAATACGACGTTAACTTGACGTACGTGCTTAAGACTGTCCATGACTCCACTCCATGGTCTTGAAGATACCCAAGGACACCCAGAGTCACGTTTGTTCAAGATATATCGATATATGCGCAGGGAAATGCAACCTAAGTCGCATAAAGCCTTGCGATAATGCAAATTTGTTGCCTCGCAAAGGACAATTTTTCACCCAAGCGAAAACACAAGATGGTCAAGGTTCATGTTATTCAAGAATTGCCCGGAAGCAGAAATGTAACGTTTCCTGATTTACTACTTGGATATTTTGTGACGAGAGATAACCTGTGAAATCCGTTGATTGGGTAGATCGGCTTCTAGTATTTTTGGCGATTCTCTTGCATATATATTTTTACTTTATGAATTAGTAAGTAACATTTTGTGGCGATCATACTCAGTTAGATGATGGTGGGGGGGGGCAACAAGATAGAAATTGATGGGGACAAATAGCCACTTTTCAGAAATTGTGGGATATGTCCCACACCCCCCCCCCAGTGGTTTCACCTATGCATCTACCCACCAACTCACCACATAATTTCAGTTCATTGGGGTAGCCATTCACAAAAATGAGAGGTTAACAATATGGAGATGCTCAGGAACAGTTGCCACATCCCTGAACTTATTTGGCCTGCTATCTGCTGGCCCTCCTTGTAGAGCATGAAAAAATGCAGCAACTTGAAGCTGCTGTAAGAAGTGCAGGGAGTTAGCATGACACAGGGAACAGGAGACGGTGCATGCTGAAACCCTACTGATTGATGCAATATGGCAGCAGCTGTGTGTTTGTTGTTGTGCATGTGAAATCACACATCAGCCAGTAATCAACACTTGGATGATATGGATACACATTGAGGTGACTCATTTGATGTTTATATTTCGATAGGGCTGACCACTGTGCAAATACAATCATCTTGTTTCATGGTGTTGCTGTGAACGTTGCAGCTACTGCTATAGGCGACCCTCAGTGTGCGCTGCTAGTAAGCATGTCTTCCGACACCTCCTTGCAGTGTATGTGCACTGCAAATCTGCATGACATTCCTGTTCTTCCAGGTGTAACGTGTAGAGCGTGTCTGGGGCAGCTGCTGCAATGGCGGAGGCTTCGGTAGCCACCTCTGGCACAAGATATTACTGCCATGTCTGCAATGAAAACATCAACCCAGTCCTTCCAGTTAGTGGTGACCCAACTATCTGTCTGCATATCGTGCCACTCACTGTTATGCATGCTATGTTGACATGTAATCCTGTGCAACAATGATGAGTTGCTTGTAAGGCCATGCCCAAATACTGCCATGTTTAAATGTGTTTGCTAATTTGCAGGACTGAGAAAGTCATAAAGGCTAGTGTTGCCAATGTCAGTTGCCAAAACTGGTTTTGACCAACTTAAAATAGTCAGAGCTGGTCAAAACTTCAAAATGTGACTTGCTGGATAAAACTTCTCTGGGTCATGATTTTTAGGGCGAAGAATATATGAGCATAGGTCATATTTTCGGATTCCTGCTGCTGCATTTGCTACTAGTCACTAGTTTCTACTAGCTTAATGCTGAAGTTACAGATTCAATGCTCATTTATGCTCCCTTAAAAAGCTCTTAAGCTTCACCCATTTCAACACCACAATCGTCTGCGAATAAGTTGGTCCTCAAACCTAGCCAGTGCAAACCATGACAAGGTGAAACAATAATAAAACAAAAATTCGTCAGGACTATCATTTATCACCTTTGTGTGAATTTTTTACCTACAAAGTAAACTTACCTGTGCATTGCGAACGGGTATCACGCCTTGATTTTCAAGCTGGATGAGAACCGTGTAAGTGGATGAAACTTGATCCCGTGCCTGACGGCGCTGTTGGTAGTTCGTAGAGCTTACCTTGTTTCCGGACTGTCAACAGGAGTTCACGTGCCCCACGTGTCGGGATGGCTTTATTGAGACGCGCGCACTGGACTGCCCTATGGAGGAGGAACCCGAGGACGAGCTGCCCGCTGGCTTGGACGAGACTGGCTTCCACGCGCTGGCACAGGTCAGGACCGCGTGGCGCAGGCCGGGTTATGACAGGTCGGGTCACGGCAGGTCGGGTCACGACAGGTCGGGTCACGGCAGGTCGGGTCACGACAGGCCGGGTCACGACTGGCCGGGTCACGACAGGTCGGGTCACGACAGGCCGGGTCACGGCTGGCTGGGTCACGACAGGCCGGGTCACGACTGGCCGGGTCACGACAGGTCGGGTCACGACAGGTCGGGTCACGACAGGTCGGGTCACGACAGGCCGGGTCACGGCTGGCTGGGTCACGACAGGCCGGGTCACGACATGTTCATGCAAGGAGGGCAAATGGGTGTATGCCACATGGGTATTTATTGATATCCACATTGCATGTAATTTGTAGGCCTCTCATCATGCCGGAAATGACGCAATTTTCAGGCGATCAGTTTTACTACACAATTCGACTGGATGTTTGAGGTATTTCATAGCATGTCCAACTAACATGGGCAGAGGGATTGCACAAAGTAGTCGTTGATAAATCATTAATATAACATTTGTGCAATACCTGACATTTCATGAATGTCTCACGTCTCTTAGGTATTTTACAGAATGCTCACCGAATATTGAAAAAGAAAGTTTAATGTAGTGGATATTCCGAAATATCGTAGTTAAAGAATATCCAATGTTGAGAAAGAAATCATTTTCAAGAATGTTTAAACACAGCACATGCAAAGTAGGTGCATGCAGTGCCTCTTGGTTGGTTATTGGTTTTACGACACGTCGACCGTTGAGTCATGTATCGTCGCCAATCTCTCACGCCGATTGGTCGCGGGCGAAGAGTAGCGACAGGTGAGACTCGAACCCACAACCTTTCGATTGTGAGACGAGCATCTTACCCCTAGACCACTCGTCCCCGCATGCAGTGCCTCTGAGGTGTAGATGCTTGCGTGTGATTCCGATAAACATGCATGCCCTGGCCCGGGTATTGTGTAACATTGTATAAGCTTCGAAACAAAACAAAGCTGAAGCCTTTTGATGCTTCCCTGTACACCCGTCGCCGATGCAGGGATTGGGGTCATGAACTCGCCTGGGGGTTTATGGGAGAGTCGGAAACGCAATAAGTGCGATCCGCTGAACATTTTCAAAACTTACAGCATATTCACAATTTATAGCGAAGTAATCAGCTAGCCCAGGTTTCTGCTATGCGGCCAGACACTGCAGGACCTACCTTCCATCTTGTTGCAGCTACCGCAGCACAAACGCTGACGAAATGTCGGTTGAGTCGTTCATGCCAATCAGGCGGTTGAATGGTTGTGCCAGGCTCTTCTATCGTTGACTTGCTGCGGATGATGATGAATTGACGGATGTCCTTCCACGGTGTGCGAGCACCAACAGTCTGGAAGTATTCTGCGCATGCATGATGTTGAGCCGTCCGGAGAGCGCTGTTGTGCTCACGGTAATTCCGCTGGGCTGCTTCACCTCGTGCTGCTTCTCTGTGCTCGCGCGCCTGTTTCAGTGCTGCCCTTGCTGTATGCACGTCATCATGCTGCAACCAAGGCGGCGACCGGTGCTTCAGTTTGATTTGACGAAGGGGTATGGGATGGTCGATTATTGGCTGACATGCAGCCAACCATGCGTCCCACTTGTCCGAGGTAGTGGTCGCTTGATAAATGGCGAGCCTGTCGATCAACAGGAGATGTAGGCACATAGCATTTTCATCTAAGTGTCTTGTCGAGCGGATGGTAATGACGGTTGGCTGAGAGATACGCCTGTCAGCTGTGACGGATGCAGCAATGACATCGTGGTCGTTAAAATATGTGTGAATGACTCCAGCTTCCATGGTCAGGTCAGATTGATCTGTGATGAGATGATAGAGGAGACGGGCTGTCTCCTGCTCGCTGTGGTGTGTGTGTGGCATTGGGTATCAGCTGACTGAGGGACAGATCGCAGAGCGTACGCATATATGCCTGTACACTCGGTTTGTCGGGCTGCAGCACGTCAAAGTTGGTGTCACCGCTAATAAAAATGGGCTTACCTGGGCTCAGGACGTGTGCCAGCGGCTCATGTAGTTCCCCATTGGCTTAGGACGTGTGCCAGCGGCTCATGTAGTTCCCCATTGGCAGGTGCCACTGTAGTATTTGAGGAACGCTAGACAACCCCAGTGACAACTGATGTTATATCAGTCAGAGTGATCCACAGTGACTCGGGGGATGAGTTCGGGGTGGAGCGGCCTGGTTCGTATCGGTTGCTGAGAATGATGAGGTTGAATCATTGTCGACATTGCTTGTTTCACATTGTATCGTTCGTTGAGGTGATATAAACTCTCGATCGAATATTCGATTCGTTGGTGCATATTGGAAGGTTCAGTTGCAACGGCGTCACGTGTTTCAATTATAATTTAACATCATTCCCCGCAATTTTTAGCACAGCCGGGCAATAAGAACCCCGAAAATAGATCAAACTTACAGTTCTAATGGCCATCAATTACACCCCTCTTCAATCTCAACAGATACAAAATCACGTCGAGTGCAGGCCAATACACAGGCTTAAATTATGACACAAATAAAACCCTATGGGTTGATAAACGAAACCTTGTATCGTAGTGCAGAGCTACTAAAACCTGACTGCGCGTATCAGCATCCTAAGCAAGGCGATCGTTTAATGATTAACTCATTTGCCGGAATTGCATGAATTTGCTAGTCATTTCATCCCGTACCTGATTTCAGTAAACGCGTGCGTCATATACAGACCTAACTATAGATGGTGCTTCGAAGGAACCGTGATGTAGTTGAAGGCTGTTTTCTAATAGTTGGTGATGTTTTCCTAGTATATTTATGGGTCACTTCCTAGTATTTTTTTGGGCGCTACATGACCGATGTAGTCGATGCGCCCTAAAGCCCTAATAACTAACTATGGGTCACTTAACCGGGGATTAAAAAATTTTGTTCATGCCAACGCATAGGCATAGGCCTACATACGGCAGATGTTTCATTTTTTGGCACCCGTGCAGGACAGTTCTGTCACGCGCTGTCTCTCGCGTCCCCCGCCGAGGCCTGTGAACACGGTGGGGCTATCCAGATTTGTCTGGCCCGATGCACAACGGAGGACTGATTCAGTGGCACGAGGCGAGGCCTTGCCGCCGGACCCGAGCATTTGTTTAAGGACAGCCCATGAGCCCGATGCCACGGGCGCTGGTCGGTCAGCGCGAGTCCAGCGGCACAGCGAACATTTCCCGGCTACTGCCATCTCCTGGGTTAGAGTCAGCAGAGGAAAAGTCAGCTCTGGGTTAAACGTAAGCCAAGGGCGCCCCATACCCGAAGCAGACGTATAAGCCGAGGGTGCCACCAAGGTGGTTCATTGTCCACAAGCCAGCATGGGATCGCTAAGGTACCTTCTGGTTTTAACACGTGATATTTATGCCCAATGACAGGTAGCGAAAGCGTACAGCCGAATGCAATGATCGCATGTAGTGACGGAATAACACTGAAGAAAGGAAGTGCTCGGCGGCAGTTGTGACCTTGGTGACACCGTCAGCATCCGAAAATGTGATAAGGCGTTCTGTCTGAACTGAAAATTATCAGCATGCCTTGATGATTGCTATTGGTCAAATAATTTCAATCAAACACGACAATACTTGTAGTCGCGTGACCTCGGCGATCAGATGCGATCGTGCAGAGTCGTAGCTCGCGCGATGATGTAGGTATTGTGGCAAGGATTGGTGTGGCTTCTGAAAACGTTCAAATTAACACACCGACTACAGTCAGCCAGTCTATGGAACAACGAACACAGCATAACTGGCGATCAGCGCAATAAGATCATCAGAGCAGTCAGCTATCAATGAGTCGATAAAGCAGCACAGCAGTAAATAGGTAGATAGACAAACACAGCAGTAAATAGATAGATAAACCACCATAGCTGTGCCAGCATGCATCTGCAGTCCGTTTTTTCTTCGGCGTCATATTGAAAATATGCATTGTTACACTTCGCGCACGTGAACACAGCGCGCTGCGCGAGAATACCTACCGAGGTTCTGTCGTTCAAACACATCACTGCAGTCACGCCACCCACGAAGTGTAAATCAAAACAAGCCGTCACCTTCAGAAACGCCTGTCTCAACAGCTCGGCAACGTGGCGCGCGGGAGGCCGAGAATATAGTTCCGCACATGATTCACGATTACAAGGACGAATTATGCCGAACATGTCACAAATTTGTGGATGAACGCAGAACAAATAGGATACATTCCGAGGGCCTAAGTGCCGGCAATAACAATTTCAAAATCACCGCGTATCCGTGTCGAGATAACAGTACGCCCCGCGGTGAAACCTACCTAGAGATGTTAACGTAAACGCATACACAAATCCAACACTCATGAACCAACCGGGAATCCCACGGCAACAATACTGAAATGTCGTAGCATGCGTCATGTGGCACAAACACATTCCTTCCCTCCACATTCCAAGGTATTTGGGAATGACCAAAGCATCGTTGTCGGTGCGCACTTAAGCCTCAATAATCAATCGGTGTCGGAATTCTGCTAAACAAATATTTGTTTTGATATTTGGCATACCTTTAGTGTCATTAGACCTAATGACACTGTGACAATGATACTGACACTAACACAAACACTGACAATGACACTCTTAGCACCTGTGCTGAGAGACGGTACTTGACGGCGAATCACGATCTTCCATCGGTGGTAATCAGCCGTGAAGAGGCTGGTGGAGTAGGCTACGTCAGTGGCGGGTGTGGCGACACTGCGCGAGTGTCGGACACTTCCCACAGGCCAGAGAGTGTCAGGTGTCCGCATCATGGCGGTGGTGTCTGATCAAGTAAAGTGCTGATGCTGACTATGTGCTCCAGAATTCCAGCGTGCGGAATGTTGCCGAATGGCACGTGCGGAATGTTGCCGAATGGAACGCACCGTTTCAGTTCCGTCTTACCGTCGCCACCCGCTAAATGTGGGATTGTGTTCAACATGCGTAATATCTGCGTCTCGTAATTTGTGCTCATAGCGTGTCCGCTAGGTACGCTTGCGAGTAATTACAGGCAATTTGTGTGACAGCTGTCAATAGTATTCAAATTTTTATACTGGGGTGCTGCACCGAGCAAGTCTATGAGGCTGTTGTTATGGCGATATTTGCACACGATTTGTTGGAAATGCTCCGAATGCTCAAATGACAAGGCTGAGAAGAACATCGAAAGCTGAGCATTTGCTGATTACGAATATGCAATCTTCATCAAATTGATCGCTTTTTCAGGTTACCTTTGCTCCATTTTCAAATTGTTTCAATTGAACAAGTCGAATGTTAGTAGCTTGGCTACGGTTAGCAGCGTGGCATCTATGAACTCTTCGAATTATAGACATTACAATTGAGTAGGTTGCACTACTTTGGACCTCTCGCATTGGATGCAATCATTAGTAAAATTCGGATCATCTGTGTATTGGCATTACGTCTTACTTTCGGCCGCATATGCGCATGAAAACGCCGGCTACGATACTCCGTCTGATATTGACCGCCCAGGACCCAGTCTATAGAGGCCATGCCTGATCAAATATCTGATGCATGATAAAACTCACGGTTAATTTATGTTGCTCCTCCTGTCCAGTCATGTCAGTTTAGTCCATGATAAGTCTTAAAAATGTGCCATCTCAGAGCGTTACAATGTACAACTTTTTCCGATTACTTTGTACCTAGTTTGCGATATCTAGCCATTTTTTTCGGGGTCTCGTAGTATGTGTAAAAAGGGTTACACTACCAGAGAATGCACACTTAACATGAACTGTGTGGCCGGCGCAACTCCGGCTTGTCAGGATACCAGTGACGTGCGGAGAAGCAGCTGGAACGGCCTTTGCGTTTGGCCAGCGTGCACTCTCTGGCATCGCGACCCGTGTCAGATATTTGTCAAATGCCGGGCCATAACTAGATACCACAAACTAGGTCCAAACAAAGGGCAACATATACACATTCTGGAGCTCATCAACGGCTGCGATGTGCTGATGGCCATCGTGGGGATTATGCGAGCATACTGAATGAAATTAACTATGACTTTTATCCCACATCAGATATTTAGTCGAACATCGTCTTCCTAGACTGCGTGCCTGACGGAGAACTAGCAGCCGACTTTCGCTACAGGCGGTTTTATGCACATGCTTGGCCGAAAGCAAAATGTGGATTGCCAACACATGGAAGATCATGGTGTTGTGAATTTTCGCCTACACGGCAATGGGTCCAAAGCAGTGCAACGTACTGCGTATTATTCCCTAGAATTTGAGGTGTTAATTGATATTTAGACAGCTTTTCAAGAATAGTTTCCGACTTTGGAGACATGTTATTAAAATGAGCTTGCATACCATGCGGAGACCTGGTCTGACGAGACCGCTGTACAGATACTTCGCTACGATCTGATTGGACCTTCGTATATCATGCTTGATGTGACCTCTCATCACCTACCCTATGCTGCGATCCGGCACCACCGTATTCTGCTTGACTCGTCATGACGTGATGCGACCTAACCCGCTCCGTCACTTGTGACCTCTCATCACCTACCCTATGCTGCGATCCGGCACCACCGTATTCTGCTTGACTCGTCATGACGTGATGCGACCTAACCCGCTCCGTCACTTGTGTGATTGTCTTCTCAG
>JAOTOM010004598.1:102500-357497 GCA_034440615.1 Ashinkailepas kermadecensis
CCGGCTACCGCGCGTGCCCGTCACGCAGGCGAACGTCGGTCAGTGCCGCCCGGCTACCGCGCGTGCCCGTAACACAGGCGAACGTCGGTCAGTGCCGCGCACTGACATTGCTGCACACACTTCCTGGCGCATGTTTTGTATTTCGGCTTCCGGCATCAGCTTTTAAAATTTTGTGAAAAGCCGAACGAACTCTGAAGTGCAAGTGACATAAAGCGAAGCCATTTAGTACAATAAAGGGTGATTGCCATTTTGTGTCGTGTTGGTGGGAAATAAATATGCTCGATTAACATTTAGAACAGTGGAAAAGGTGCGTCCTTGCTCGGGGTTTCAAATTATCGGGTGAGAAATATAGAACGCTGATGGTTTTTTCCGACCCCAGTCAGGGCAGTGATGAGCTCTGCCGTCCAGCGGCTTTTGATGAGTGATGTGGCAAACTATGTCAGTGTCGGTCAGTGGTTCGTGCCAGTGTCAGTTTCTTGTGCCAATTTTGAGTCATGTGGGCCAGTAGGTCCTGGCAATGTCAGTCAACGAGTCCTGTTGTTGGTGTCCTGTGGGTCGGTAGATCCCGTCATTGGCGGTTTCCTGTCGGTCAGTTCAGTGTCGGTGTCCTGTGGGTCGGTAGGTCCTGTCATTGGCGGTTTCCTGTTGGTCAGTTCAGTGTCGGTGTGTTCGAGGACGTTCTGACGCAGGATTGGGAAAATAGGCTCTTCCGTGATTTTTGGCATCCAGCACATTATCCTCACCAGAAAAGTAGACTAATTTTTCTCATTTGGAGGTTTAGTGGTGCTTTTGACAATGAACTGCTCTGCAATAAAGTGTTCAAACTTCTCTAGAAAGTGCAATGAGATTCTAATGCCATAGATTTTAGGGAAAATGTCCTATATTCGATTACCCAAAAATTTCCCTACCCACATCCAGGATAGCAAGACACAAATCCAACCCTGCTCTGACGTGAATCCCCCTTCCCGCCTCGGGGGACGAGTGGTCTAGGGGTAACATGCTCGTCTCACAATCGAAAGGTTGTGGGTTCGAGTCTCACCTGTCGCTACTCTTCGCCCGCGACCAATCGGCGTGAGAGATTGGCGACGCTATATGACTCAACGGTCGACGTGTCGTAAAAACCAATAACCAACCCCTTCCCGCCTCAGACTCCAGCCTGCAGTGTGGTGTGTTTGGGGATGCTCTGACGTGAGTCCCCTTCGCTTCCTCAGATGCCAGCATGCAGTGTATGGTGTGTTTCGAGGACTACGCGCTGAAGGAGACGGTGCGGCAGCTGCCCTGTCGGCACCTCTACCACAGCGACTGCATCGTGCCCTGGCTGCAGCTGGTGAGATCAGCTGGTGTCAGCCGGTCATACCGGGACTGTCGCAGACGAGGCTATGTGAGACCGATACACTGTGACTCTTGGAGACTGACTCTCCGAGGCTGCTGACTTGCCGACTGGGGACTGTGGCTATGTGTGACTGAGATGCTGCTACCCTCCGAAACTGACGGTTAGGGACCGTCTATGTGAAACTGAGATACTGTAGCTCCCTGAGACTGACTCTCTGAGACTGACGGCTGGGGGCTGTCTATGTGAGACAGATACTGTAGCTCTCTGGCTCTCTGAGACTGACTCTTCGGGGCTGCTGACTTGCTGACTGTGGACTGTGGCCATGTGTGACTAAGATGCTGTTATCCTCCGAGACTGGTGACTGTGGCTATGTGGGGCGGAGGTACTGTGACCCTCTGAGACTGGTGACTGTGGCTATGTGGGGCGGAGGTACTGTGACCCTCTGAGACTGGTGACTGTGGCTATGTGGGGCGGAGGTACTGTGACCCTCTGAGACTGGTGGCTGTGGCTATGTGGGGCGGAGGTACTGTGATCCTCCGAGACTGGTGACTGGCTGCGTGAGCCTGACTATCTGATACTCTGACTGTCTGTCTATGACGATAGCTTTTGGAGATGGTGACTCTGTGGCTGTGACTTGGCGTTGAATAATTATTTTTTGTTTGATATGTGATGTCGAAGACGAGGTACAGGGATGTAGAAATTCGCCATTGAACTTATATACTTCAATGTCAATAAGTTCCATCAAGCTGCCCAAGCAACATAGAGCTCAGAACGATACCAGTACCTTTGCGTTGTTGCTTGGAGTTGAGGTACCTGCGCGTCGACAATTGTATGACAATTTTAAGATGTAATCACATTACATGGAAAAGTATTGACACGTGCGGTCATCAACATCGGTAATATTGAGCATGTGTATGGTGCGTGAAACATGGAACTGTTTACGAGAAGCGAGGGACGAAGACTGCATAGGCATACGTCCATAATTTTAACCTTTTTGGGAAGGGTGTCGATTCGGTGTTCAGTAAGTGGTATGCGCCACCCATCTTCCCGAATAACTTATAGCTGTTGTGACATCTTGTAGGCAAGTTCGTTTCCCCTGGCAGTGATTGTCTAGGGTTTGTCTCGCTCCACGACAATTGGCTCGCAAATCCAATAGCCATTACTTGTCCTTGTATTGACCGGGCGGACGATTAGCAAATCGGCAACAGCTTGTCGTGCAACAGTTTCAACAGAAACCAGCGGGCAGACACCTACACGCGTCTTTAAACAGTCCGTGCTCTGACAGTTCCGTCAACGACTCAAAAGTCCTCCCGGCACTTCGACCGTCCACCGTCCAACCGGGTGGTCAGCTCACCTCTGCTGCTTGGCTGCGTCTTACCAGCCTCACCGCTCAGTCGCCTCTGGGACGAGCCGCGCGCGAGAGAGGGTGCCAATCGCTCATGGGGCGGGGCCAACGTCCTGGCCCTGTCATTGGCCGGCATCACCTGTTGCACCACACCGCAATGGAAGGGTTCCGGTCGTTGCACTCCAGACACGCCCCACATGTATTGCATGGTACCATGGTGACATGGGACAATCGCTTCCCTGCCCCCATGCTCACAATCCCATGACGACACAGCATCCGCCGACCGGCCGTCGCCGCGCCGGCACCGGATCTGACTAAGCATACATAGCATTGGGCGATTGCCGCAGCCCCAGGCGTCAAATGCTGATGTCAGCGCGCCGACCGACAGGCAACGGTTTCCGGTCAGAGCGTTCATGACTGAACTCGACGGGTCCGATCGTTCATAACAGGACTCGATGGGTCCGGGCACATGGGAGCCAAACGCATTTCGAAAGAGGGGCCCGAAGTTGACTTCATTACATCTGTTCGTTACGTCTTTACCTCTATCTCTTTGAGATTGTGACTGTCTGTGACAGGTAGGAATATGACGATTATCAGAGCTGGAAAAAACAGACTGTTTTTGTGTGCTTGACACCCAGAAGATTATCCTCTCCAGCAAATTAATCTCATTCTTCTCATTTGTAGGTTGAATGGTGCTGTTTAACATTGGACTGCTCTGTAGCGAAGTGCTCAATATTCATTGGAAAGTGCAAACTGAGTTTCTGTTGTCACAGGTTTGAGAACAAATTTCTCTCCATGTTCGATTAGCCGATGATTTTCCTCTCCACATAAAAACATTACAAAGTACAAACCCAACTGTGACCATGAAACTCGGGCTGTGACTGTGCGCATCGGAGACTGAGACTGTGGTACTGTGCTATGTGGCCTATGCGGTCGACGCGCCACTAAACTACAATGCTGTGGTACTGTGACTATCCGAGACTGTGACTACCGAGACCAGCCGTGACTGTTGCGACTATTTTGGCCTGACCACCATGACCTGACCTGACCACCATGACATACCACACTACGCCTGCACCTCGTGACGTGCGTCCTGCCATGACATACCACACTATGCCTGCACCTCGTGATGTGCGTCCCATGTATTGTGACATCATCCGTCATCTTGCAGCTTCGCCCGAAACGGGTTCCACTCTTATAGGGAATTTGAGACGGTCCTTGAGATGATCTAAATATCATGATGGGAACAGGTTAATATTTGACGTCTCGTGTCTAACTAGCCATTTAATATAGGTGTATCAGCCAAGGGTGTGCATTCTTTTAACTGGGATTGCCCTTCAACAGTGTGTTCAACAGTGTTTCCCTGTGACTGTGTATATTGATGTCCCACTCCAGTTCTGAGGTTTGTATGTCAGTATGGCTTTGTGTGTCACACCAAACCATCCACATTCCTGCACCGTCCAGCTGATCTGGTGCGTGCTTGCACCAGCTGCAGCGAGGTGTCTCGCTTCTGTTTGGTGTGCAGCTCAGTAGCTCGTTATGTGTGCCTGTCTGATTAGTGTGTGTCAATGTCCGCTGCGATTGTGCCATGCTTGGCATCACCTTGTGTGCGGTAGTGTGTACCTGTCTGGCTCAATGTGTACCGGTCCCTGTACCTGTCTGGCTCAGTGTGTACCGGTCCCTGTACCTGTCTGGCTCAGTGTGTACCGGTCCTTGTACCTGTCTGGCTCAGTGTGTACCGGTCCCTGTACCTGTCTGGCTCAGTGTGTACCGGTCCGTGTACCTGTCTGGCTCAGTGTGTACCGGTCCGTGTACCTGTCTGGCTCAGTGTGTACCGGTCCGTGTACCTGTCTGGCTCAGTGTGTACCGGTCCTTGTACCTGTCTGGCTCAGTGTGTACCGGTCCCTGTACCTGTCTGGTTCAGTGTGTACCGATCTTTGTGCCTTTCTGGCTCAGTGTGCTCTTGCACGTGTGGCTTAGTGTGTACCAGTCTTTGTACTGTCTGGTTCAGTGTGCACCTGCACCTGTTTCAGCACAGCCTCTGCCCCGTCTGCCGGAGTAGTGTGTTCCTGTCTGGCTCAGTGTGTACCGGTACCTTTTCGTGTCCGAGTCAGTGTGCACCGGCATCTGTTTCAGCACGGCACGTGTCCCGTCTGCCGGAGTAGTGTGGACCCGGCAAAAGCTGCCGAGTCGGCGTCGGGCCCCGGTCAGACCAACTAACCGGTGAGATAAACCGCGGGCCGAGCACCACGGCTGAAGGGCGCTAGGTTTGCCAGCTGGCGAGTTAGGGGGCAGGAGATGGAGGAGGTGAGACTAGGGTGCTTTGTGAAATGCTGGATTAAACGACTCATAACCCCTTTCTAGTATCCAGGCAAACAGTGAGAAGTGTCTCGTCTGTTCAAGTACGTGAACACCGACATATATTTTCCCAATGTCCCATAAATCGTACGAATATAATTATTGCCTTTCTAGACAAAAACAATTCGTGAATTAATTTTACTCTATTAATAATTCACACCTATCAGATTGGCTTGCTTTGATTAGGCAGTTCTTAATTCATATAATCAAACATGATCTCAAGGCTAAGCTACGTAGCTATGTTGGGCAAGCAGTTATATCTGGATACCATATAAATCTGAACAACTTAACTGCTCGAGATATGCTGAAAGCAAAACAAGCAACATATACGTTTGCATTTGAAGTAAGAATGAATGATGATTCATAATTGTAGTCAATTGCATCCGTATTACTTTTAGTTCATTCGCGTTAGGCAATTTGCTTATGCTAAGTTCCGGGTGTTATTTCCATAACACTATGTTCCGCAATAGCTAAGTAAGTTCTAGCTATGCAAGTAAGTAGATAGTAAGTAATTTTGTTAGTTATTTGGGTTTTAGGGCGCCTCGACTACTGAGGTCATTTTGCGCCCATTAGATAGTAAGTAAGTAAGCTAAGTAAGTAAGTAATAGCTAAGTAACTAAGTTCACATAGCTAAGTTCCGCAAGACTACGCTCCCTTGCGTAGGCTATATTAGCAGCGAAATGCTGGCAAGTAGCAGAACATGTCACACTGTCAGACTCTCAAAGCAGCGTGGACAGCGAGGTTTTTCTTCCCTGCGCGGAAGTTAGTGGTGTATAGCATAGTTGTGGCCGATACGCAGTCTACACAGGGTCACCTCGTCTCACCTGGCTCTGCGATAGCACGGTGACCAATCTCCAAGGCGGGCTTAATTTCATGCAGCTTGTTATTGGTCTGCGCATCTCAGCTGGTCTGCCGCTTGGCCATACGTGACGACACATTCGATATGTGGTCTCCCGCTGACAGTGGGAAAACGCGTGTTCGCGAGCGCTGGGCTGCTCATTTTGCTGCGGAGTCGGCACGTTCATTTCCGGATGCTCCAATATGGCTCGAGATCCAGCGCAAATGCACGGTCTTCCCATATCAATCCAGAGCGGTGAGATGTGTCAGGATGTCAGGCAGTAGAGGGTCTGATGGGTAAAAGTTTGTCAGTCCTAAGAGATTTTTAAGATAATCAGATAGTATAACATAAGACATCGTATGAAATCCCAACATTCGAAATCGCTCTGATTAACCAACGATGCTGGCCCGAGACCAGAATACCTAAGTCTGTTGGGGGTATGCACTGTACAGACGATCCCAAATGATTTGAACAGGACACTGAACTCAGCAAGTAGCTGGGTGGCGTTCGTGTGCTGCTGCCGTGTGATGATCGTGGGGGTGCCTCTCGTTATATCTGCATAGGACACTTTTTTATGGGTTTCCACGCACGCTTCCCGGACTTGGCGAAAAGAGAGGTGCCTAGTGCACTTCATGGCTAAGGTTTTCTTCTTTATACATGCTGAAGAAGAGCGAACAAAGGATGGGCGTGACACCTGACGATGACCACAGTTCACGCAACTCGATTCTCTTCAGCTACATTTGTCGCCCGTGTGCTCTAACTAAACACATTCCGTATGCTGGGTGGCCTCGACAATGTTGAATGGTGTGACCGTACCACTGACAACAGTAACAGCGCATGTGATTGGGAACATATATTCTGACTTTAACTCGAATGTAGCGAACAGATATTGTGGCAGGCAGGTCTGTCTGGTTGAAAGTTAACTTAAAGCTAGAGTAAAAGTGATGCTATTCGTTAGTTGCATGTCCCTTCCACGTCGCACGTTGATCCTGCTTGTGATGCGGAGTGTTCGCAGAACTTAATATTGTGATGATCATAACTAGAAGACCGTATTGTAAAGAGTCACGTGTAAGGTAAGTGATAGTTAAGTTATGTGCATATTTCTCTCAAAATGATCATGTAAATGCATTTTGTTACCAATGGCTGCTTGGTATCTGACTAATTAAATTCGAATTTAATTGCCTATTTTCCATGTACTCCAAAATATGTGTTCTTATGATGCGCAGTTTCCTTCTGCATGTCACTACCAGCCACGATGAGCATATATGGCATACCTGGCTCTCAAAACATTGATTAGGACCTTCAGAAGAAAAGTTGTTGCTCTGATGGATGTCCAGTGACGGCCATTTTGGAAAATGGCCGCGGCGACCATTAATAGGGAGTTGCGCGATGGTGTAATATCCGAAACTGAAAAAAAATACTTTGGTCTTCATGTGTGCAAATGTGGTGCTTTTTTTAACGCACAGTTGGTTAGCTTTCCCGCCATACTATTGTAAACCCCTGCTCGTATCTACGATGGCTTCCACGTCCTGATATACGTATTTACCGCTTGTGCATATTCATCGTCCGTTGCACGACTGCCAGAGAAGTCAATGCCCGGAGACAGACGAAGTATGCAGGTGATGCGACGCAGCGCAATCCAAAGCGATTTCATACGTATCGCTTGGTGGGAGGTGGCGGGCGTCGTTCGAACCGGACTGGCCCGGAAGATATCAGATGAAAACCTCTCCGCATTTGAGGAGGCAGATGTTACACTGATTCATTATTGCACCTTTTTGGAACCGTTCTGCGAACGTAGCCGTATTTACAGCTATCGTTAGCCTGCATTTACATTTAGTGCTTGACGTCCATCTATTGACTCCCCTTGAACTCTAAAAATAGCTTGCTGATAGCACAACTGTAAGAGAAATACAGTTGTCAATGTACCTTGACTATATATGGTCCTTTTAAATGAGCAAGGCACACAATCCTTACGTTTCACGAAGATTGGTTTGTGCGAGGATGTCGAGGAGTGATGGAGCATTACGTCCCTTCCAGCGAGGTTCACTTGTATGACAACTTGACCTTTGCCAGACCCAATTACGCTCCGCACCGTGCAATGTTACCGTGTGCACGGAGCTGTGATGCTCACACCTCGCACGTCTGTCGGCCACAGCTGTCCACTTGCCGTCGCTGGTCGCCCGCCACCCAGCCACGCCGCATCGCGGACCTCAGCGGACCACGACGACGTCACTATGACGTCACACAGCCCACTGGTCGTCGGCTGTGGACATGGAGGCTGCCGGCCGGCTGCGTCACACCATGTCCCACACTGACCGGCGGCAGTGCAGTGTCGACACGAGGCGGGCTCACTGCCACCTGTCGGACCGGCGGCAGTGTCAGTTTTCGGATGCACCTCTGGACACCGCACCACGGCCCTCGGCGGGACGATTGTCCCGTGCAGGCGCCGACCTGTCGTGCTGGTGGTGCCGTCTGGCGGCGTGACTCGGGCCGATCACCGCGACGGCCCGGAGGGACCGGCGACCGGCCAGCACGTGAGCGCTCAATTGGCTGGTGTCTGGGCGGCCGGACGGCGACTGGTGCGGTGGGAGAGCATCGGCCGCGGCCGACTATTGGGGTACGGTAGTCAATTGAGGGGGAGGGCATAGACGGAGTACGCACGGCCAGCCAGGGTTGGACTCTCGTTACGGGGAGAGGACGATCGAGACGCGAGAGGGCGCCTGTTGTGCTGTGATGATTTGAACCTGGCGACGCCAAGGCCCGCCGCTAGATGCTGAGCGGCGAGTAGCTGTCCGCTCCGAGTTTTCTGGAGCGGCTCTAACGTGCTCTGTTCGGTGCGGAGCACAGTGAGGTTTGCAGCATGTCGATTTGCCGGCCGTGTGCGGGGCGTGCGCGGCTGTTGACCGGGCCCTCAGCTGTGGGAGGCGGCGGCTGTTGACCAGGCCCTCAGCTGTGGGAGGCGGCGGCTGCTGACCGGGCCCTCAGCTGTGGGAGGCGGCGGCTGTTGACCGGGCCCTCAGCTGTGGGAGGCGGCGGCTGTTGACCAGGCCCTCAGCTGTGGGAGGCGGCGGTTGTTGCCGGCCGTCGGCGTGGTTCTCCGACTGGCACCTGTGTCGGCGGCCAGTGTAGTGGCCTTAGCTGGGAAGGGCGGCCGGCCGCCGCGTCTCGGCCACGGCCGGCAGCCACGCTCTTGTTTTAGGTCGCAGTGTGTGATGGTCGTGCGATTGGTGTGGTCGGTTGTGTGTCATCTCGACTGTGGCGTGCGCGTGAAGACTGTGCGAGGTGACTGTGAGTGAAGATCGTGTGTGGAAGCTGTGTAGTGTCTGCCGGTAAAGACTGTTTGTAATGACCGTTTGGGCTGTCTGTAACGATCGTGTGGACTGTGTAGCGACCGTGTGGACTGTGTGTAATGACTGTGGGCGGTATGTAATGACCGTGGTGAATTGTATGTAATGACCGTGTGGACTGTGTGGCGACGTGTGGACTGTGTGTAACGACCGTGTGGACTGTCTGTAGCGACGTATGGACTGTGTGTAATGACCGTGTGAATTGTGTGTAATGACCGTGTGGACTGTCCGTAGATACCGTGCGGACTGTATGCAATTACCACGTGCTAAAACAGTGTGCGATACTTGTGAGTGAAGACCGTATGTGAAGACTTTATGTGAAGACTGTATGTCTGCCGGTGAGGACTGTAATAACCGTGTGATATGTGTGTAATTGCCGTGTGCTAAGCATTGTACGAAGATCGTGTGTGAAGGCCGTGTGAAGACTATAGTGCCTGAGGATGAGGATTGTGTGAATTGTCTGTAATGTCCACGTGTGAGCACTGTATGCGACTGCGTGTCGTGACCAAGTGTGATAACTGTGCTCCGTTAATGCGTCTATTGGTATCGAATAGTGATCATCCAGGACGCGGTGTGTTCTCGTTAGAAGTCTTGGGTAAAACAACATGGCGTATGCTAAGGAAGGAACTTCCGTCTTGATTTATACTTACTTAGGTTTGAGTTTTAAATTGGTAATATACAGAGTGTCATCCATGCTACATATGATGCATGCAATTAAATACAACTGGTGGATATGTATTGTTCGATAATTCTGAAATTCGTTGATATTAATTCATGGGCCTGTTTTGAGGTTTTCATTCAATCTTGAATAGCATTCGTGGTGCTTTATTTGTGTGTCACGACTGCTCAAAATTTGGTCGCGCTGGTGACACATGACGGCCAGCCTTCACCTCGCACTCCGGGAAAGATGCGCCCTAAAGCCCAAATAACCTCCCACTCCGGAGCAGCCTGTGCATCCACTCGAGCCTTCGAGTGGGGTGTTGGGAGGATGTGATTGAGGATGTGAACACTACTCGTGTTCACGCGATGTGATTGAGGGGGTCGTCACAAAGGGTCGGCTTGGCTGTCAATGTGACCGATCACCGGACCATTCTGGTACCCGGGTGGCAGCTGTGTGCCCTGTGGGTGTAAACCGAAGAGAGTGACGTGCCACCACGCAGCGAATTTCGTCGGTGTGCAGAGGGAGACGGGCGAAGTGGCGAGGGGAGACACAGGTGGGTTGGTCAGAAGAGACGTAGGAAGTGTGACCAGGGGAGACGGGCAGAGGGTGACAAGGAAAGACGTAGGAAGTGTGAACAGGGGAGACGGGCAGAGTGGTAAGGAGAGACGGGCGGCGTGATAAGGAGGGACGGGGGTGGCCAAGAGAGACGTGAAGAGTGTGACCAGGGGGACGGGGGGTGGCCAAGAGAGACGTGAAGAGTGTGACCAGGGGGACTGGCAGAGTGGTAAGAATAGACGGGACGGGTGGTAAAGAGAAGCGTGTGGGCAGTGGCCAGGGAGAGAAGCGGTATGGAAAAAGAGGCATGGAATGAGCAGGAAAACATTGAATTTTTGAACATGGTAGGCAGGGTTAGGTTTGGCTAGGTTAGGATAGAGTGACATACAGAATGGACCGGTAAGCTCAACAGGGACACAGGAAGACATGAGCAGGGTAGATACAGGGACAGTGAATAGTACATAGACGAGAGGAATAGAAAGGACAGGCAGAGTGGGCAAGATGAAGATGAGCTTAATTGTCGGGAGGAGAGATGCAGGATTAAGCACGAAAGGCACGAAAGCAACGGGCAGAAGAGACTAGAGTTGGCAGTACACCAATAATACCCCCGCTGACAATCATGCTGCAAAAGAGAGGGATACTCGACGTTGTTCGTTTACTGGCTTGCGCTTCGTTTCGTGGTAGTGGCTCAAGCCGACTTCATCACGTGAAGACTTCGCTTCCAGGCGTCTGCGGCACTGGCGATAACTCGCTGTTGACCTTGCTTGGCTGCGGTTCCCGTCGCGTTCTCAGTCACCATGGCCTGCTCAATTTCGGGGCACGTTCATTCCGCCCATCTCAGTAGTTATTTGTGTCTGTTGTCTCGTTTCTGTTTATTCGACGTTGGCTGTTCAGTTCAGGCCGAGTTGTTTGACCAGGTCAGAACGCAGCCAGTAAAGGCTGCCATGAACAGGGTGGCGGCGGCAGTACTTGCTACACTCTGCCGATCACGCTGCATGGCTGGCATAAATGTCTTGGGGAGATTAGGAAAAGTTGTCAATTAATTGTTATTGCGAAGTGGTACTTGTGACATTGCTCAAGCTCTGGCTGTCGTTATAGCTTTCCCGCAATTGGTGAAGAGAAATAACGCAGGCGAACAGCGAACAAGAATGGTGCAGGGAGGCCGTGCACCTCATCATGGCCATGTGTCTAGGTAACGTAGAGGTCACGCACCTCATGCCCATGTCGCTACACGCACGGGTAGTTCTTTCGATAGAAATTGCATCCATCGATTAAATCGTCCACCACTGCACTGCAGCGCCGCAGCTCGCCGCGTGACCAGCTGATTCCTTCCAGTCAATTGCCACACCTCGCCCGTAGCGCGCGCCATCAAGATCAAGCCGCCACCCGACGGCGGATCGTGCGTGGTCCCGATTAGGCGGCGACGAGGTCCGCGTCGGCCCGGGGTGACAGCGATGGTCGGGCAAGCCGAACCGAGCCAGCTTTCGTTCTGCCGGCGGGGCGACAGGGCGATAGGATGCAGGAGAGTGGGGGGGGGGGGTCCTGCGACTAATCCGGTCCGGGCCGGGACACAGCCGCGCCTCTGACCGCCGGCTGTCCTGTCGGCCGGGACACAGCCGCCACCTCTGACCGCCGGCTGTCCTGTCGGCCGGGACACAGCCGCCGCCTCTGACCGCCGGCTGTCCTGTCGGCCGGGACACAGCCGCCACCTCTGACCGCCGGCTGTCCTGTCGGCCGGACCACAGCCGCCGCCTCTGACCGCCGGCTGTCCTGTCGGCCGGGACACAGCCGCCACCTCTGACCGCCGGCTGTCCTGTCGGCCGGGACACAGCCGCCACCTCTGACCGCCGGCTGTCCTGTCGGCCGGGACACAGCCGCCACCTCTGACCGCCGGCTGTCCTGTCGGCCGGACCACAGCCGCCGCCTCTGACCGCCGGCTGTCCTGTCGGCCGGGACACAGCCGCGCCTCTGACCGCCGGCTGTCCTGTCGGCCGGGACACAGCCGCCACCTCTGACCGCCGGCTGTCCTGTCGGCCGGACCGCGACACAGCCGCCACCCCTGACCGCCGGCTGTCCTGTCGGCCGGGACACAGCCGCCACCTCTGACCGCCGGCTGTCCTGTCGGCCGGACCGCGACACAGCCGCCACCCCTGACCGCCGGCTGTCCTGTCGGCCGGGACACAGCCGCCACCTCTGACCGCCGGCTGTCCTGTCGGCCGGGCCGGGACACAGCGCCACGTCTGACCGCCGGCTGTCCTGTCGGCCGGGACACAGCCGCCACCTCTGACCGCCGGCTGTCCTGTCGGCCGGGCCACAGCCGCCGCCTCTGACCGCCGGCTGTCCTGTCGGCCGGGACACAGCCGCCACCTCTGACCGCCGGCTGTCCTGTCGGCCGGGACACAGCCGCCACCTCTGACCGCCGGCTGTCCTGTCGGCCGGACCGGAACAGGTCCTGTCGAAACAGGGTCACTGGGCGCCCCTCACCTAATTGCTGCGATACATCAGTTACGCAAACGACTTGAGTGGCGTCGAATGTGGCCTGCGGTACGCCGACGATACAGCCGGCGATGGTGACTGGCCTGCGCCGACCTCTCGGTAATACCTTATTCGTGAAATAGGGTGGAATTTACCACTTTCTGAACATTTAATAGACATCCTTCCACAAGAAGTATCCACCATCATGTTTCTTTGCGTGTGTTTATGAAGTCTCCATGCCTCGTTTATAAAGTTTTTTTTCGCGTACAAGTAGTATGTTTATGCTTCCCAATACAGATTGTGATACACAAGCATCTCGTAACGCAATTCCCAGTGCTACGGGATGCATAACTATTACGTTGTATAACTGCCTAATAATGTGGTATGCTATACAATATCATTTGTTGATAGTATGGCATTTGTTATCATTATCATTCATATAAGTCTTCATATAATAGATGTCTCTCAAAATAAACGAGAAACATGCACATATGTATACGCTATTGGCTTGCAGGAACAATATTTTAAACGGTGTGCTTCCGTGGGATGTTTAGATATCATACTGTACTCGATTCGACATACCACACCTGATTAAAAAACAATACTTTATCAATGTGACCGCTGCCTGACAGGCAGCGGCGAGCAGTGACAGCGACGGCGAGCTCCGCTGACTGACCACCAGCTCAGACGACCCTCTCCCGAACTGGAGTTGCGGCCAGTCGCCAGGTGTGCTCCGAGAGCCCTGTGTGGCGGACGCGTCTCTTGTCGCCCTCTCAGGACGTGTGCACGACCCCCTACACAAGCACTCCACCATGCATGCCCTGACAATGCGTGATTGGTGGCAGGGGTCGCACTGGTGCCTAGGTAACACCATGCCCCGTGATTGACACGTCACCAATGGCAGGGCTGTCACTGGCAGTGCGAGTATTTGGTCACCTGCGCTCACTCCAGCTAACGGTGACTACACCACTGTATGGCTCAGAGGTACGCCAAAATACGGTCCGATGCTCCTTCCATCAAACTAGAGTAAAGCAAAGTCATTGGCCGGATTTCAACCACAAAACGCAACGTTTCAGGGAGTTAGCTGTTGGTCTCAGAGACCATACTTGCATTCCTCATCCATTCAGGGTCCATGACTTGTGCATGCCTGCTTAGTCACAGAGTACCACTTCCCTGCTTGGCTCCGCGCGGTCCGTGCGTCCCTTCTCAATCCCGAGTGATCCGCACATCCCTGCCTCGTCCCAGGCGATCTGCACAGCTTGTCTTAGTTCCGAGTGATCCGCACATCCCCTATTGCTCCCAGGCAACGCGCACATCCCTTCCTGGTCGCCGCGGGCCGCCTGTCCCTTCTGAACGCGGCTGGTGGGCACGTCCGCTTCCTGCGGCAGTGACGGCGCCACCTTCCACGACAGGTCAGTCGACTGGCGGGTCGACGCGGGACGATCGGCTCGATGGGCGGCACCACTGGCCGGCGTGTCACGGTGCCGCCCATCGGCTCCAGCTGCCGGTCGGCCACCGCTGCCCAGCAGGCCGCTGTGGGCCGTGTGGCGTCACCGATCTGTCCTGCGGCTGTCGCCTCGGACCGCCGTGTCTCGCTGGGTCTTTGGCCTCGTCCGATCACACCTGTGATACACACACACACACTGATTAAAAAAAAATGTTTATTAGAAGAAACTTCCACAGGCCGATGCCCATTTACGGATGCCCTTACCTACAGCATACACAGATGCAAAGCCATGCAAAAACACAAAAATACACGCGCACACCTACGTCAAAACAAAAGACAAAATGAAACAAACAAAAACAAACATAATGCGATCATACACGGCGATAAATAAAGCAGGTTAACTATGCCAAACTTCAAGATAGAAGTGTTCCTTCACTCATCGCAAATGCACGCACCTCGTGGCGAATACATGCCTGGTCTCAAGAAAACCAACATACGGATAATAGGCAAGGCACCGGTTCAAAATTGTATTTCTCTCATCTTCTCTTCGTTCATCGATCAACACATCTAGCAAATCAAGAAAAGGCAGCGCTCCACTTCTTATTAAATCTGGCCCTGGTCCTACTCCTGGTAGCAATCAATTCCTCAATTTTCCTGTCATACAGTAGGCGTGTTTTCAAAATTGCAATACTAAGATACGAACCGGCGCATATAATACGCTTTCCTACAATAACAACATGACTCACGAAAGCATTCCTATGCAAACCCAATAGAACCTCTTTTTTCCAAACATAAAGTCACCAACTCCAGCTAATGATCTCAACCATTCATGTACGTATTTCCAAAATATTTTAACGTGTTCACAATCCCACAGTTTATGTATTAATGAGTCCCTTTCCCGTTGGCATCTTACACATAAGTCGGAATCAAAAACTTTTATGCGGTACAAAAGTACATTGGTTGCAAGTATATTAGCTATAATTTTATACTGCAACATTTGATATTGAACCGAAAGTGTATTCTGGTAGATAGCTGCATATACATCATTACAATCAATACTACCTAACTCCTTTTCCCAAAAACCTTCCCAAATGTTAGGACTATCTTGGTATTTACCTTCAAGAAGTTTTATGTAAAATACCTTAGCCCCACGACCCGCCTCAAGTATGCTGGAGACAAATGGATGTACAATCAGTTGCAAATCTTCACCTTGTTTCTATTACATCTCCACTCCCTTGGCAGACTTCGAATTAAGCCAATATAGTGCAATATGTTCACCCTAATTCCTAATCGATGTTATATCTGAGCAAGTGTTAATACCTCACCAGTATCACTTAAAAGATCGTTTAAGTAATGAAAACCTTTCCTTTTCCAACTTAACATTGTGCACTGCTTAAACTTCGTTTGATCTGAAAACAAGATTGAACATCTACTTAAATCATGCACGTCGGTAATGACAATAGTGGAGACATAGATAGCATAGGCTACTAGCATAGATAGCATAGCATACTCTCCCTCCAGAAGATATTATCGGTTTTTTAAGCCAAATTTCGCAGGTATTTCGCGTTTCTGTGCCATACAAACTCTCCATGACTAATTACTTCCTCAAAGAGTCCTCCCCAGCTCGAGCTACTTATTATTTGTCTTCTGATCCACGTAATTTTGAGTGATTCAATGAACGTGTCTAACTCCATCACCGATTGTCCTCCTTTCAACTTTTCTTTGCAAACGGTGCTTCGTCTGATCTTATCTTCCTTGCCACTCCAAAGGAAATTTAAGAATAATGAGCAAGTTTTATAATAAGCGACTCACTCGGTTTTGGTAGCGCCGTAAAAAGGTGCACAAACTTATATAAGGCTAGCGATTTAATTATAGTTATCTTGCCTGCTAGAATGAGATGTCGTATTTTCCAATCCCATCGAATCCAATCCCACTCATTACCAAACAAAATAAGCCAAGGGATAACATAAATTCTTATCGTCCAATCACGTTGTTGAACTCCAGCTACAAGATAATATCAGCCGCTATTGCTAATTATCGGTTGAAGGCGGCGATTCCTGCCATAATGTTAGCGCGGAACAAACCGGGTTTGTAAAAGGGCGATTCATAAGCGACAACTCTCGCTTAACATACGATGTGTTACATTTTCTCAAAAGTAGGCATAGAACAGGTCTGTTTTTAAGTATTGACATAGAGGGAGATTATAATTCTGTTGGCTCGGATTTCATCAGAAGTGCTCTAAGAAGTAGAAATTTGCCTACTTACATTGTAAGTTGATTTAACGTACTCTATGCTGGGTCCCATGCTAGGCTAGTGTACAATGGACATATATCAGATAAAATAATGCTAGAGAGGTCATGCCAGCAGCGTGATCCACTCAGTTGTTATCTGTGCATTATTGTCATGGAATGTTTTCTTAAGAGGGTGTGCGAAATAATGAGGGGATAAAAGGTATTCAAATTGGTCAAATCGAGGATAAGCTTTCCTGCTATGCAGATGACGTGCTGTGCTTCCTTGACGGAAGTATTAATAGCTGTAGAACTCTTTTTGGTGAACTTGGAAGGTTTGCAAAGCTTTCGGGGCTTTAGCCAAATATCTCAAAACAGAAGCCTTCTGGGCAGGTGCGAATGCAGAGCACATGCCAAATATTTGCGAAAACCTTCAGTTTAGGTGGGTCAACAAGCTAAAAGTTCTTGGTATAGTATATTATAATAATGCAGAAGACATGTCTAATAGTAACTTTGAGAAGAAAATGCACGAAGTAGAAAGATTATTACATTCTTAGAAAATACACACACTGATCTTAATTACCATACACTGTCTTGGGTAGACATTTCAACAACCAGTGGTGTGTGCGAGGTATATATATATATATACCTGTACATATACATATAACTATATAAATATGCATGCTCATTTAGTGCCTTCATCTACTTGATATTCTACGTTTGAGATATTTCCGGATCAAGTCTTATCATTGGTCTTCCAATGTCGACTAAACATTCATGCCCCAATGCTTCTCATGCCCTTTTACCCAAGCTTTATTCTAGATGATGTTGCAACCTGGAACGCTACGAGCTATCGTAGCGTTCCAGGTTGCAGTATTCCAGGTTCCAGGTATCGTGTGCTTGTTTATTGGAGTTTTGATGGATTGTGTTGACTTTGTGCTGCTGACATGTCGGGATACAGTCTTACGACTGGTTTTTATTCTTTATTTTGCCCTGAATTTATCCATGTTTCGCATGAACAACTTCGGAAAGAAGTGGGAAGGCCAGAAGTTCCTATGAATGTGCAGCGAAATGTTGTATCAGCTGACGTGGCATTATACTTGTACAATCCGACTAAATGCACGGAGAACATCTTTCAGTAAATTTGGAAATATTTTGGATAGAGAAATTCATTGCTTCAAAATGGACAACATTAAAAATATTCGCTTCTTACATTAATGAAATCTGCTCTGCCTTCGGCATTGCTCGAAATTGTGCAGAAGCCACTTTTTTCTAACGTCGACCCCTGTTTCGTATGCAGCGGCCTATCCTATTTGGCTATACGCACTATTACAAGTTCGATTGATATTGGGCTTTCCTATGGTCAGCTATTCAAAAGTTAGGACAGCCAGCTTAGGAATGCCTCAAGATGCCAATAAATATGTCATATTTCTCCATACCACCATTTCGGTACAATTGGTTGCATCCTTTTTTCTTTCTTTTTGCAGATAGGCCACCACCAGTTATTAGTAGAAGTAGCCCCAGGAGCACCTCAGCTAGGTAGCAAACTAGTAACCCCAGGGAACTCCTTGTGTCATGAGAGGTTTTGCGAACTGAATATTGGAGTACAAGAGAGAAGTGCAGACAGAGCAAATGTTGCGTTAAGCAAAGCCAACGTTGCAGTGGCAAGTGGCCAGCCGGCCTTACATATCGTGCTGCAATCTCAGACACGTGGGTCGCACGTGTGCCACGTGGCACGCGATAATGTCCCCCATAGGCTCAGGCCGTGAAATGAGAACACGAGGGACATTTATTCGACAACGGGTATAGGCAAAACGGTGAGAGGTACGAAGGTGGCGTTTTCTGCGATTCGTAAACAACAGATGGAGGCAGTGTATTTTGCCAGTTTTTCCCACGTGGCGCCAGCGGGCAGCACCTGGCACGAGCTTTAAACGTGCACAAACCTCCGTTGCTTTAACACGTGGATCGAAATGGACTGACAGAAAATATGCGTCGCATGTTTTTGACACGTGTCGGCGTTCACCTGGCGTCTATTGGGCCGCGAATGACACCACGTGAAAGCCCGCAGTGTTGCCTACTCGGTGATGATGGTTTCGCTGCGATCGGACCGGTGTGTGGCACGCGAGGGACGATTGAGTGACAGGAGAGCGGGATGACGCCAATTCGACCGGCTCTCATGGGAATAACACGGTCAATTGTCATTTTTGGCGTCGGATTTTCACCGATATCGGTACGCCGGACGGCTCCAATGTCCGCCGCATAGCTCGGCAACCACTGGGCGGATCGCCATGGAACAAGCACCCCCGTGTAGCCAAGAGGATGGCAAAGCTCAACAGTGCATACAAATTTGCTGCACGTGGCACGTGCGCTCTCTGGCACCGTGTAAATAAAAAGCGGCAGTTTTCAACGTTTTTCACGATTGGGTCTGGTGCTTGAAAACGGTACAAATGGGAGCAATGCCGTTGCTTCCATAACTCGGCTCTATGTACCGACTACAACTTTCACGTTCATCATCGACACCTGTCGTGTAACCGGGGTGAGGTATTGTGACCCGATTGGGTACATGATGCGCTCGGTAAAAACGGCTCCCCTTCCACTTCACTACCGTCCCTATCGCAGACAATTTTCGGCCAAGATTACCACGTACGGATAGCGCAGGTTACTCTGATACTCACGGTATCTTCAAATTTTCTCTGCTTCAAGTAGTTTGACCGCAATCGGCAATCCTGGAGAACCATAAAAGTCGGCATTTCTACGCCGAGAATTGAACCCGGCACCCGGATCGAATAATTTTTTATGAGCTAATACATATGGACTATTTCGTCGCCGCGGCGCCCGTCGGGATTAGCCTCGTGGTAAGATGCTGGACTTTTAATATTTGTGTACCGTGTTCAATTCCGTGGCGTGCCACCGGTCTTTCACATTCCGCGGGCACCTGCAACTGGGACCGCCGACGGGGACCGGCAACGGGGACCGAACCGGGATAGGGGATTGGTGCAGGGGATATGTGAAGGGGACCAGTTACTGGGGATGATACGATGAAGGGTGATCGGGAATGGGCAAGTGATTGGGGATTCGTACATGATGGGGGACCGAAAGTACTGGGGAAGGGGACCCAGAGAACGGGACCCGGGAACGAAACCGGCGACTGGGACAGGGGAACGGGACCGGGAAACGGGACTGAGGAATGGGACCGGGACCAGGATCGGGGAACGTGACCAGGGAACGGTACCGGGGAACGGAACCGCTCAGTCGATCTTAGTGAAACCTTCACCAAACGTTCGGCCGTATGCCATAGGCGTGCGGTTTGCACCTTCGTGACCTTGGGTCAGGTCAAATGTCACCAAATCGCCGAAAAACATGATTTTTGGCTCAAAGAAATGGATGATCTTAGTGACACCTTCACCAAACGATCGGCCGTGTGCCAGAGGCGTGCGGTTTGCACTTTCATGACCTTGGGTCAGGTCAAAGGTCACCAAATCGCCGAAAAACATGATTTTTGGCTCACAGACATGGATTATCTTGGCAACCGCTCAGTCGATCTTATTAAAACTTTCACCAAACGTTCGGCCGTGTGCCATAGGCGTGCGGTTTGCACCTTCGTGACCTTGGGTCAGGTCAAAGGTCACCAAATCGCCGATAAACATGATTTTTGGCTCAAAGACATGGATGATCGTAGTGAAACCTTCACCAAACGATCGGCCGCGTGCCAGAGGCGTGCGGTTTGCACTTTTATGACCTTGGGTCAGGTCAAAGGTCACCAAATCGGCGAAAAACATGATTTTTGGCTCACAGACATGGATTATATCGGCAACCGCTCAGTCGATCTTAGTGAAACCTTCACCAAACGTTCGGCCGTGTGCCATAGGCGTGCGGTTTGCACTTTCGTGACCTTGGGTCAGGTCAAAGGTCACCGAATCGCCGAAAAACATGATTTTTGGCTCACAGACATGGATGATCTTAGTGTAACCTTGACCAAACGATCGGCCGTGTGCCAGAGGCGTGCGGTTTTCACTTTCCTGATCTTGGGTCAGGTCAAAGGTCACCAAATCGGCGAAAAACATGATTTTTGGCTCACAGACATAGATTATCTCTGCAACCGCTCAGTCGATCTTAGTGAAACCTTCACCAAACGTTCGGCCGTGTGCGATAGGCGTGCGGTTTGCACTTTCGTGACCTTGGGTCAGGTCAAAGGTCACCAAATCGCCGAAAACATGATTTTTGGCTCACAGACATGGATGATCTTAGTGAAACCTTCACCAAACGATCGGCCGTGTGCCAGAAGCGTAGCCATATGTGTTGTTGATGTGTTATAGCTTTCCACATGCATTTGGCTGCCCGACACCCGTTCCACATGCAAAATCGAACTTACAGAAACGGATGATCTTAGTGAAACCTTCAGCAAACGACCAGCCGTGTGCCAGAGGAGCTCGGATTGCATTTTCGTGACCTTGGGTCAGGTCAAAGGTCACCAAATCGCCGAAAAACATGATTTTTGGCTCACAGACAAGGATGAACAAAGGTCGGCTATCCGCAGGCATTTGCCAAGTCGTGCCACTCAGCCATTCCCGATAAACTGGGGGGGGATGTCAGGATATCTCTGGTGGAGGGGGAGGCAGGTGGGGTTGGTACACGGGTTGGTTGATATTTCGTTTTTTTTGTGGGGGGGGGTTGATTTTTCATGGCTCAAATTGTACAATCAATCTGCTTAGAATGAACTGAATTCAAACTTAATTGGTGACATGAGTGTACCGGCACTCAGGTAGGGAGGTAGGCAGGTAGACAAACAGGTAGGCAGGCAGGCAGACAGACAGATAGACATATACACAGATATACAGATAGAGAGGCAAGCTCAAACTGGATGCCTGTTACACAGACAGACCGACATACAGACATATAGACAGACATACATACATACAGGCGGGCAGACATGCAGACAGATAGGCAAGTAGGGAGGTAGGCAGGTAGTATCGCAAACTATCACTTGAGTGAACCTTGGATCTACGATGAATCGGTGGGTTTGCTGTAGCCAACTTCATCGGACGCATATTTCACGTTCCTGTAACACTAGCCAAGCTGCCGTGGGAAAGATTTTATACGTGAATATAACTTGTGGTTCATGCAGGGAAATTGCAGCTGTGTTAATGCGCATGGAAAAGGCAGGGTAGATCAGACGAAATAAGGTTTGCCTGGGTCACGTCATGTCAGGACATATAGATATATAGATAGATAGATAGATAGATAGATAGATAGATATATAGATAGATGGATGGTTGAATGGATGGATGGATGAATGGATGGATGGATGGATGGATGGATTGATGGATTGATGGATGGATGGATGGATGGATGGATGGATGGATGGATGGATGGATGAATGGATGGATAGGAGGGAGAGAGAGAGAGAGAGAGAGAGAGAGAGAGAGAGAGAGAGAGAGAGAGAGAGAGAGAGAGAGAGAGAGAGAGAGATAGATGGAGATGGAGATGGAAATAGAGAGATAGAGAGATAGAGAGATAGAGAGATAGAGAGATAGAGAGATTAACGTCGGGTTGGGTTTGGTTGGGTTTGGTTGGGTTTGGTTGGGTTTGGTTGGGTTTGGTTGGGTTTGGTTGGGTTTGGTTGGGTTTGGTTGGGTTTGGTTGGTTCGGTTGGGTTTGGTTGGGTTTGGTTGGTTTGGTTGGGTTTGGTTGGGTTTGGTTGGGTTTGGTTGGGTTTGGTTAGGTTTGGTTGGGTTTGTTTGGGTTTGGTTGGGTTTCGTTGGGTTTGGTTGGGTTTGGTTTGGGGTTGGTTGGGTTTGGTTGGGTTTGGTTGGATTGGGTTTGGTTGGGTTTGGTTGGGTTGGGTTTGGTTTGGTTGTGTTGGGTTTGGTTAGGTTTGGTTTGGTTTGGTTTGGTTTGGCTAGGTTTGGCTTGGTTTGGTTTGGTTAGGTTTGGCTAGGTTTGGCTTGGTTTGGTTTGGTTAGGTTTGATTTGGTTAGGTTAGGTTAGGTTAGGTTAGGTTAGGTTAGGTTAGATTTGGTTAGGTTTGGGGTTAGTTTCGGTTAGGTCTGGTTAGGTTCGGTTAGGTTACGCTTGGTTGTGATTGGTTATGTTGGGTTAGTTTATGTTTGTCGAAATGGGTCTGGCTAGGTTAGTTTAGGTTCTGGTTAGTTTTCGGCTGGCTTCGGTTCGGTATGGCTAGGTATGGCAAGGTTTGGCTGGGTTTGGTTATGCTTGGTTATGTTTGGTTATGATCGTCTTTCAAACATTTCGCTTTGCGAAATGGAGGCCCTCTAGTAACTATATAAATATGCATGCTCATTTAGTGCCTTCATCTACTTGATATTCTACGTTTGAGATATTTTCGGATCAAGTCTTATCATTGGTCTTCCAATGTCGACTAAACATTCATGCCCCAATGCTTCTCATGCCCTTTTACCCAAGCTTTATTCTAGATGATGTTGCAACCTGGAACGCTACGAGCTATCGTAGCGTTCCAGGTTGCAGTATTCCAGGTTCCAGGTATCGTGTGCTTGTTTATTGGAGTTTTGATGGATTGTGTTGACTTTGTGCTGCTGACATGTCGGGATACAGTCTTACGACTGGTTTTTATTCTTTATTTTGCCCTGAATTTATCCATGTTTCGCATGAACAACTTCGGAAAGAAGTGGGAAGGCCAGAAGTTCCTATGAATGTGCAGCGAAATGTTGTATCAGCTGACGTGGCATTATACTTGTACAATCCGACTAAATGCACGGAGAACATCTTTCAGTAAATTTGGAAATATTTTGGATAGAGAAATTCATTGCTTCAAAATGGACAACATTAAAAATATTCGCTTCTTACATTAATGAAATCTGCTCTGCCTTCGGCATTGCTCGAAATTGTGCAGAAGCCACTTTTTTCTAACGTCGACCCCTGTTTCGTATGCAGCGGCCTATCCTATTTGGCTATACGCACTATTACAAGTTCGATTGATATTGGGCTTTCCTATGGTCAGCTATTCAAAAGTTAGGACAGCCAGCTTAGGAATGCCTCAGGATGCCAATAAATATGTCATATTTCTCCATACCACCATTTCGGTACAATTGGTTGCATCCTTTTTTCTTTCTTTTTGCAGATAGGCCACCACCAGTTATTAGTAGAAGTAGCCCCAGGAGCACCTCAGCTAGGTAGCAAACTAGTAACCCCAGGGAACTCCTTGTGTCATGAGAGGTTTTGCGAACTGAATATTGGAGTACAAGAGAGAAGTGCAGACAGAGCAAATGTTGCGTTAAGCATGTGTGGTGTGTGTGAGCGAGTGGTCAAATGACCTGACCCACCTTCGGGCAGGAGTGATGTCGGGATCGCGAATTAGGGTCCACAAGTCTCCGAGACTATTATCGGTAGACACACGATATCAGGAGAACTCTAAACTCCTGCGGCTCGCCGACGACCGACCGCTATTGGTGATATGTTCTTGTGCGGAACCATGCCCTGAATATTGATAACCCCAACGCCAAAGTTACAGGCAGATTTTCATATTTGAAACGATAGGAGATGTTCTTGGTATGATTCCCGCTACCATTGGAGTTGAGGCCGACCTGTTCCCTCCATTATCCATCTGATATCCATCTGAGGTTCACGCTCAGATTGGTGGCCCGTGAGACGCTCCGTGGTTTTTCGTGATTTCTCATGGATTTGTGATGGAACAGTGCCTCACTGAATGTTAGTGACATTCTTTAAATTCCAAGGTGACTTTCTAGCTACTTTTTTACTCCGTTTGCTTGTGTACACGCCTGACATAGGACGATTTAGAGTCAGGTGCTGGTTGAGGGTGTAACCGCCACGTCACCTATCAGCTGACCCCTCAAAGGCACGTCTCAGAATGAGAAGCGCACATTACTATGAGTTCGGTTCATCACGCGGTGATGTGGTCCAGTGGCGACCGTGTCTGCTTGTCATTCGGGAGCCTCGTGTTCGAACCCCGCCCGGCGCCGTTGGATTTTTATTGACGGCGGTATACCTTCTGGCATTGTTTTTAGCTGCGAGCTCTACACAAGATGCTCCAGTGCCGTTTAGCTCACCTACACCTAAATCTGGAGAGTTCGCGGAAGCCCTGCTGCGGGTGCCGCAGCCGACGACGACGGGTGCAGCGCCACTGCCAGCGGATCGGTCGCTGCTGAAGATCGGACGAGTGAAATTGCGCCGCTTCCGGAGGAGGATTCGTTACGTCGCCAACTCCGACGCGTCTCGACAGCTGGGCCGGCTGGTATACGTTCCGCCTGTTCTCCTGGCGGGCGACATCGAGCTCAACCCAGGGCCAGAACCAGGTGCGAACGACGCCGGCGAACGACACCAGGTCCGAGGGCGGCCCGGGACTGCCAGCACCGTCAGCATCTACTACCAGAACGTCAGGAGTCTCAAGAATAAGCTGTCGTGCTTGCGGTCCGAAGCTCCTGCGCTGAAGCGTTACGATGTCATCAGTCTCACTGAGACTTGGCTGAACTCTGATGTCGCGGACGCCGAAGTCTTGCTGGGACTGAGCGACTACTCCCTTTTTAGGAAAGACCGTGTCGGGAGAGTAGGCGGCGGTGTGGCCATAGCCATTCGCAGTGAGCTGATGCCTGTGCAGCGCAGTGACTTAGAGACTAATTGCGAGTGTATTGTTGTCCAGGCGGGAGTGTTGCAGTCTAGAAACTGTCTGTTTGCATGTATGTACCGGCCCCCAGACAACACTGCGTGTTTGTCCGAATTTTTCAAATGCGTTCAATTGATGTCAGCTTCTGGTCTACCGTTTACCATCTGTGGCGATTTTAACATGAGCAGTTTGCGATGGTGTTTTGACCCTGATCTTGATAGCGCCAAATCCGTGTTATTGAACAGCAACAACCGTTTGACATCGACTGAATTTGTTGACAACACTGAGCTGTACGGATTGAGCCAGCTGGTGACTGAACCGACTGGGGAAGCTGGCACCTATTTGGATTTGATTCTGACCAACGTTACCGGCGAGGCGTCAATTTGCGATGGTGTGTTTTCCTCCGATCACCGCGCGGTGAGTGCCAGGTTGTCGATTTGTTTGTCGCGCCGTGTGCTGCCAACGCGCTCCCGCGCACTCAACTATAGGCGAGCTGACTGGGACGGGTTGCGCACGACGCTTCGCTTGTGCCCATGGATAGCTTTGGAGGACATGTCCGTGGACGAGGCAGTGGAAGCGTTCTACGACTTTGTTCAGGCCGCCGTCAGCGACCACATTCCGACGGTTACCCTGTCACGCAAATACCCGCCTTGGTTTGACGGGGCAGTGCGCGCCGCTCTGCGTGAGAAATAATGTGCCTTTCAGTCCAAGAGGCGACTTCCCAATGAAGCGAATGTTGCCAATTTCCGCGAAAAGAGAAAGTTTTTCAAGGATCTTGTTTCGAAGAAATATCGTGACTATCTCATTAGTCTGATCGCTGACTTCAAAACAGCTCCAAAGAGATTTTGGTCATTCCTTAAATCTGTGAAGCTTTCAAAAACTTTGCCGTCAAATTTGAAACTCGAAAATGAAATCGCCTCGGCTGACGAACAAAAAGCAAGTATGTTCAATCGATACTTCGCGTCTAAATTCACTGTGCCTTCAGCACCGGATGAGGCCCTGCCTCCTTGTTGTGACTTCGGGATCGGTACACTCTCCAGAATGTCCGTGGCGCCCTTCCGAATTGCAGCTTTGCTCTCTTCAGTTGACAAGTCGAAATCATGTGGACCGGATGGCCTCAGCGCTGTGATTTTGAAGGAATGCGCTGATGTCTTGTCGAATCCGCTGGGTATTATCTTCAATAAGTGTTTGACTACTGGCATTTTTCCCGAAAAGTGGAAGGAAGCGAATATCATTCCGGTACACAAGAAGGGGCGTCGTGACCTGGCTAGTAATTACCGATCCATTAGTTTGCTCCCGCTCATTTCTAAAGTCTTTGAAAAAGTTGTGTGCGACGCGTTCATCTCCCACATTCGGCCCGTAATATCGGACTCGCAGCATGGATTCGTGTCAAAGAGGTCCTGTGTGACGAACCTGTGCGAACTGTTGGCGCATGCCACTTCGGCTCTGGAGGAAAAACAACAACTTGATATAATTTATACTGATTTTACTTCCGCGTTTCAAAGTGTTGATCATCGACTTCTGCTTCACAAATTGGAAAATTCGTACGGCATTTCTGGCCCAGTTCTCTCACTTTTTAGATCGTACTTCATGAACAGACGCCAACGTGTGCTTGTCAACGGTTTGACGTCAGGATGGTCCCAGGTACTGAGCGGGATTGCAGAGGGTTCCCTGTTGGGCCCGAGCCTCTTCCTGGCCTTCATCAACGATCTTCCCAACGTTTTAGAATCGTCTCGCCTTCTGTACTGTGACGATCTCAAAATTTTCCGTACAATCAAGGGCCAGGAAGACGGCATCGGGTTACAGCGTGATCTAAATTCTCTGGAAAATTGGTGCAAAACTTGGAAATTGACCCTGTGTACCAACAAGTGCTTTCATTTTCGAGTCACTCTCAAAACTCAACCATTGCCTATACGTTTTCAGATTGGATCAGCTCAACTCGAATTAGTAACACATGTACGAGATCTCGGCATCATTCTTGACACCAAATTAACTTTTTCGCATCACATCGACTCCATCGTCATAAGGGGAAATAGAGCCTTGGGCCTCTTAATCCGTAGCCTACAGGGGATTAGAGGCAACTACAGCAAGACAGCTGTAGTAGTGGCCTACTACGCCAACGTAAGGTCCATACTCGAATACGGAAGCGTAGTGTGGGCGGGAGCGGCGCGCGCTCACCTAGATCGGCTGGAGCGCATCCAACACAAATTCTTGGCTTTTCTGGCAGGAACCAGGCGTGACAGGTACAACCTAGGAAATTACGATGAACTCTGTCAAAAATACAACGTAACGAAACTGTCTGGGAGGAGAGAGCTACTCGATTTGTCGTTCTTTCACGGGCTGCTGAACGGCCGCTGCGAGAGTCCGCTCCTCCTAGGCAGGTTTCCGCTCCGCGTCGCTTCTCGTCGGACCAGAAGCGTCGACCTGTTTGCGGTGCCCCGTGCCCGCGTCAACGCTATTGCAACCAGCCTGTTCTCCCGCTTACCCCGAGCTGCGAACGCATTAATCGCCGTACAGCCAGCACTGGATATGTTTCGGGACTCCAGACGCACTATGTTTGCATTCATACATGCAACTGCTGTAAGGTGATTGTAGTGTTTCGTCACACATCTGTACGAGATCTTAGCATAAACATTCTCACCTCTTTCATCAGGCCATAATTCTATATCGTACATGTTCATTTTTTACTGTATTGTTTTTAACCAGTCACCATTTTACTATTCTGAAGTAGAGTATCACGAGTGGGCGGCGTGTGTGAGTGTATGTATGAGGACCACCATAATTGGGGCACTGTTCCTGTGTGTGGCAAACCGAATAAATAAATAAATAAATAAACGGTTGTTTTTGTGCTAGTGTGCCTAATTAGCAATCATCGTGAGTTTTCGGCCAGGTTAGGTGCAAAATTGGACTTAATTAGCCCCGTCCCGGGGTCTCCGTCCCCGTGGGTTATTTAATTCGTACCACCCTCCCCCTCGTCCAAAAATGTTGGGAAGCCATTTTTGCCCTTCACCCATGAGGTTCTTCCGCAGTAGTGAGAACCGGCGTTGAGCAGCAGCACGAAAATTATCAGTGCCTTTTCTGTGATCTTTTTTGCGTCTGACATGAAAATTACAGCCCCGGGGCATGCAAGGTCATTGACTTAGCTCAGGTCAAAGAGGACCGGCTCCAAATATTTTCGAGGATCGATAACTCATACAAATGAAAAGATATTTAAATGAAAATTGCAACGTGAGTACAGTTGCGGACTGCCTACAAAGCGTACAATACGAATATTTGTGTGACATCAGGTCAGTGGCCTGAGGGCAGGACAATTATGGGCCAATGTAACTATTTTTGCAATATGCATGTTCTAAACGCATTTGTTATCTTGGTACGCATGCAGATGCATCAGGAGACGTCCCTTGTCAAATTTCCTTGACCTTTGTGAAGTGACTTGAGGTCAGGTGGGGATAGGGTGTGCAAGTGGCTAATCTTACTTATTCACTCATGCTTGTATCGTTTATTTAGAGTTTTCATGGTCTAAATAGTATCGAAATTACATTGCACGACCCAAATAAATCGATGAAACCAAAGCTATGAGTCATAGTCAAGGTCAAGGTTAAATGAGGTCACTGTACTACAATATTTTTGTACAATTATTTCTCATGATCGATGGCCCATATCCGTGAAAATATTTTGAAATTCAACTTAAAACATGACAACAATTTGACACTGCGTATAGCACGTATCGGTGCGCACCAAGCGCGGACATTCGTCTACGGGCGCCGCGGTGCGGCTGGAAAAAAATACCTGAGAAAAGCATGAAATATAAAGATCATTTTGCAACAACACAATTACAACACCCGGCGTTATTTTACGTTCCAAGTGACGATCTTTTGCCACAGTAACCACAACACACATGCATGACTAGAAAACCCATGCTATAAGCAGAATGGCAGCTTACTACAGGTCTTTTGATGTACATTTAACTTCCCTTTTGCAGAATTTCGGCGCGGTATTTTAGTTTATTTGCTATGTCCTCATTAACATTGCGTCTGTCGCATAACGTATGCTATATTTTTGTGTGGGTCAGATGAGTGATCTAAGATCACTTACAATTTTGTTGATTGTGGGCCAATACGGCAAATGCTGTAATTTGCACACTATAATTAGCTCTCGAATGGCATGCGTCTTTAGCTCTGTGTCTTTCAGAAATGGAGACATCAAATATGTTTGAAAAGGATGTTTTAAGGAAGGCAATTTTTAATTTCAAGTCAGTTGTTAGAAAGTGAGGCCATTTTCAGGCTCGATTCGTCGAGGGCGTTCCGATGGTGTCCGGTTCGTTTTCTTGCAACGTTTAGTTTGGAAGTTGGAGGTGGGATTATTACCGATCCACTTCCGTGGCGGTGTGTGAGAATCTGATCTGAGAGAGAAAAGAAAGGGGGGGGGGGAGAGAGAGAGAGAGAGAGAGAGAGAGAGAGAGAGAGAGAGAGAGAGAAAAAAAAAAAAAAAAAAAAAAAAAAAAAAAAAAAAAAAAAAAAAAAAAAAAAAAAAAAAAAAAAAAAAAAAAAAAAAAAAAAAGAGAAAGAAAGAGAAAAGAGAGAGAGAGAGAGAGAGAGAGAGAGAGAGAGAGAGACCGAAGAGGGGTAAAATCACGACCGCTCCACGCGGGATGTATTGTCTCCACGGAGCGTACACGACTACGTCCGAGTTTGTATGCGGCGGTCAACGAGTGCTTGTTGACGTCACAGACACAAAAAGCCAGGCTGTATCATCGCCCCCTCGGTGACAGCAGACCAGGCGATGCCTCCTGACCACACCGGTACGGATGTCGGGCTGGGTCATCATCACTTTCCTCAGCAAAAATCGGATCAGGACAGACTCCCTGACCACACGACCACACCGGTGTACATGCCAGGCTATGCCATCATCTTCCTCATGGACGGCGCACCAGGAGAGCTACGGCGGCCAGCGAGTGGGTCCGTCCTCCACACGCTTGTGGTCAGGAGGCCGGAGTTCTTCACTAGCTGCCTAGCGATAGGCAACAGCGGTGGCGGCGCCATTTTTATCTCCTTTAGATTCGTGAGAAAGTGATCCTGCGTGCTTCCGCTCCCATCCAACATTAAATTCCTGCACAGTTTTGGTGGTATTAGGTGTGCTGACGTTTTTCGTTTCTGCAGAATCACATCATTTTCATGATGCAGCTATAGTTTGCATGTACTCTTGTAACCACATGCGAAAACATACAATGCCATTCTGGTTATCTGAGCCGTTGACATTTTATTTCCATTGCTGTACATGACTTCGGCTACGTCGTACATGTAACTATGAGTGTCGATTTGCATGCTTTTGAGCGGGCCTTGCCCCCGTATTAGTTTGGCCCCCTGAATAAAGTCATGTTTGAATGGCTCATGGGCTAATCAATTTCCCTCCTCCAATTGTTTCCATATACTTGGCACCCTCAATGATTTTCAGGAATTGACGTCCTTGTATGTAGCAGAAATATGCTGCCCCAAGACATACCTGTTCTTAAACTGATTGACTGGTCGTTTTTTTGGTGATTTTCGTGTGGATGTAATCCACCTACCAACAGCTAGGGCGTGACGTTTCGTACGCATTTGGTGACAAATACTTACTCCACACTTGGACTTGCATTTTGGACTTCCACACCGGGATTGAAAAAAAAATTGACAGTGTCATCAATAATATTCCGAACTATATCCTTGCAATTCAATTATGCGCTGAGGTCAGTGTAGCACAATATCAAGCTACTTACCGACCCACATATAGTGTACACATTCAAGCATCAACCGTGTTAATGAATGCTGCACGACATCATGCACATAATGTATGCATGAGTGATCAAATAATATACCAAGAGTAACCAAATTACCTGACCTGCCCTTGAGGGCAGCGGTGCTGAAGCGGGTATGAGACTGCACGCGTATCTGGAACTATTATCGCTAGACACACACTACTCGGCGGATTTCGACGAACATTACTTTGGAGGTGACTTGCATAGTAAGCGATCACTTAGAACCCAGCCGTTCTCTCTCGTCCAGTGAGGTGCATTTTTAATTCAAATTAGCGTAAAATGTGCAGTTAGTTCTACGTGGTGTGCACAATTTCCCCTCAGGTAGATTACAAGCATGTCCGAAAAATACCACGCAATACGCAATCAGATTTTCATCTGTTATTTCGTCGTCGTGTCATACGACTGCCCAACCGGCGCGTCTCAAAGATCAGACATCAATCGAACAGCCAGTCCAGCCGTATTAGCATGCTTTGCTGCGCTCATGCTACGCAACAGTTTGTAATGCTGGGGGAGCGGTTGGCGCTGGTCCAGGTGTACCTAATTCGTCAGTATGCGAGCCTTGGGGAAGCCCGTGCGGCACACCCAATTACACTGACTGTCCAGACAGTTACCGCTTCCCCAGTGGCCTCGGCACCCGGAGGCCGGCCCGTGGCTGCCGCTGACCCTGTGCCACGTCCCCCCTCGGGTGCTGACGTCGAGCCGCCAGTGGTGCGCGATTTTCCAGTCACGCCCCAGTTGTGTAATCACCGGCGACTCGGAATCCATACTAAAAAGAGACTAAAAAATATGTCGGTCGACCATGCTCGAGTTATGAATCATCTCAGGCGGTCGAGCAGCGATGGCCAATAGCTGGGGGCGGCGGCCAGCTGTGCGCGGTGTCCGAAATGGTGAGGCTGGCCAATAGCTGGCGGCGGCTGCCAGCTGTGCGCGGTGCCTGACATGGTGAGGCTGGCCAATAGTTGGCGGCGGCTGCCAGCTGTGCGCGGTGCCCGACATGGTGAGGCTGGCCAATAGCTGGCGGCGGCTGTGCGCGGTGCCCGACATGGTGAGGCTGGCCAATAGTTGGCGGCGGCTGCCAGCTGTGCGCGGTGCCTGACATGGTGAGGCTGGCCAATAGCTGGCGGCGGCTGCCAGCTGTGCGCGGTGCCCGACATGGTGAGGCTGGCCACTTGTCTGGTCATGATACTGTCGAACATTGCGGCATTCTAATGCACACTCTGCTTTGCATGTAATTTGCATCAGATTTGCGTTTGCTGTCAGACTGGCGATTGCAAAACAAATATCTCGCAGCATGCAGAATGACAAGTTTATTGAAACGACTACACTAAGAGTTGTGTGAGACGTTTTTGAGTTCGAACATTGAAAAATATTAGTTACCTGTCCATGGAGATTATACACAGCTGAAAACAGCGCCTGCCAATCGTATCCTTGCATACCTGGTTGCCAAGTAATCTTGTGGTCTTGCATAATACATCTGCGCTTGGTTGGCTGTTAAACTCCAATGCTTGGATTAAAGGTGCAGGGTTAATTCAAGGTCGGGTTTAAGTTCATGCGATCCTTTATGTCGCCGTCTCTAGCACCATCCATTGCATGTCCCTAGCATGGGCTTGTAAATTGACGTTTGTGGATGAGTACTGGTGTGGGCAAGGGTGTCATCTTACATGCGCCAGGGGGAGGTCACCGGCTCCTCAATCATTGGTTGGTTCTCCTCCAATCAAACCACTGCTTAACCACTGGACCTACGAACATACATTAGCTACAAATGATTTTCGAGGCAGCATTGCTCATCAAAAAAGTTATTTCGCTCCCCAATCAATGTCACAAAATGACGTCCGTGGGCGTAGCCGCGAGATAGACAGGCGATGGAGGGCGGGCAAGGCCGGATCCTCCGTCGCGCGCCGACAGGAAGGTCGCCGGGCAGTGACGGACGGGACGAACACGTCGACAGGCACAGAAGAGGGGCAGCCGTGCCAAATAGACGACGACCTTGCGCGGCCGTGGTCACCATTCGGCCAAGGGCACCAGCGGGTGGCGGCGCGGCCTCCACCAGGTGCCGCCGGCGGTCCGGCCTCCGCCAGATGCCGCCGGCGGTCCGGCCTCCGCCAGGTGCCGCCGGCGGTCCGGCCTCCGCCAGGTGCCGCCGGCGGTCCGGCCTCCGCCAGGTGCCGCTGGCGGTCCGGCCTCCGCCAGGGGCCGCCAGCGGTCCGGCCTCCGCCAGATGCCGCCGGCGGCGCGGCCTCCGCCAGGTGCCGCCGGCGGTCCGGCCTCCGCCAGGTGCCGCCGGCGGTCCGGCCTCCGCCAGGTGCCGCCGGCGGTCCGGCCTCCGCCAGGTGCCGCCGGCGGTCCGGCCTCCGCCAGGTGCCGCTGGCGGTCCGGCCTCCGCCAGGTGCCGCCGGCGGTCCGGCCTCCGCCAGGTGCCGCCGGCGGTCCGGCCTCCGCCAGGTGCCGCCGGCGGTCCAGCCTCCGCCAGATGCCGCCGGCGGTCGCGGCCTCCGCCAGGTGCCGCTGGCGGTCCAGCCTCCGCCAGGTGCCGCCGGCGGTGCAGCATGGCGTCCAGGCTGGACGGTCGGGGATCGTCAGTCGTGCTCATGTACACACTGAACGATGGCGATGTAGACGTTATCATGCATTGATATCATGATGTAGACGTACAATGTCATGTGCATTGTGCATGCATGGATACTATGATGCATACACCATAGTGTGTGCTATAGTACAGGCACATGCGAATGTTTACATCGCCATCGTTCAGGTGGAAGCAGACAAGCCCAGTTTGAGCGTATGACTGGTGACAGCACGCCACTGATTGGTTGGGTGATAGTGCATCACTGCTCTGGGTACCTTGGTTGGGTGATAGTGCATCACTGCTCTGGGTACCTTGGCTGGGTGATAGTGCATCACTGCTCTGGGTACCTTGGCTGGGTGATAGTGCATCACTGCTCTGGGTACCTTGGCTGGGTGATAGTGCAGCACTGCTCTGGGTACCTTGGCTGGGTGATAGTGCATCACTGCTCTGGGTACCTTGGTTGGGTGATAGTGCATCACTGCTCTGGGTACCTTGGTTGGGTGATAGTGCATCACTGCTCTGGGTACCTTGGTTGCGTGGTAGTGCATCACTGCTCTGGGTACCTTGGCTGGGTGACAGTGCATCACTGCTCTGGGTACCTTGGTTGGGTGATAGTGCATCACTGCTCTGGGTACCTTGGTTGGGTGATAGTGCATCACTGCTCTGGGTACCTTGGCTGGGTGATAGTGCAGCACTGCTCTGGGTACCTTGGCTGGGTGATAGTGCATCACTGCTCTGGGTACCTTGGCTGGGTGATAGTGCAGCACTGCTCTGCAGGGATGTTGTTTGGTCTACTTTTGGAGGAGCGTGTGCCCCCAATGTTCAATTTTGCCCCTGCTATAGTGAACTTGCCCCTCAGTATGAAATGGAAATGGGCATGCAGCAAAAAGCATACAACTGCGGGCTGCGATCGGAGCGGAAGCACCGATGGCCCCGCCGATGGCCCCACTGATGGCCTTGCAGATGGCCCCACCGATGGCCCCGCCGATGGCCCCGCCGATGGCCCCGCCGATGGCCCCGCCGATGGCCCCGCCGATGGCCCCGCCGATGGCCCCGCCGATGGCCCTGGAACTGGTGACGTCCGCCCGTTCACTCTGGTGACCTGTCACTCAGGACGGTTTCCAAGCGACTGACCGCCACCGTTAACGATGCGACCATACCCTGCAGTGCGGCCAGCGTACTGGTGTCCGGAGACACTGCGCCGACTGGCACCGTCTGCGCCGCTGTATCCTTCCGTCCTTGCTGACACCAGGCCTGAAGAGGAGGCTTCTAGGAATCTGTCAGCTGCGGTGGCCAGTTGCCCCAGAGGAGCTTCTTCTGACAACAGCGACAATGCTGCCCAAGCTGCCTACGGCAGCCGTTGAGGATATAGTCTTAAGACATAAAGACATAAAGACATAAAAGATCAGTGCAACTATGAGCCACAAGGGCCCTTCTTGGTTGCACTCTGTACACTGAACCAGTTGTCCATCAAATGTGTTGATCAACTCTCCCTGGAATACAGAAAACAAGCCCCTATTCTTATAATGATTGTCTATGCTGTTCTTAAAGATGTTCAGTGTGTTGCTACTGACAATGGTTTCTGGCAGCTGGTTCCAGTGTTCTACTACCCTGTTAGTGAAGAAGGACTGTCTTAACCTTGTCCTGCTGTGATTAACTTTAATTTTGAGTTGATGACCTCTAATTGCATCATTTCTGTTAAATTCAAACAGTTCCCTGAGATAACCCTGTTCCTGACCATGAACAATTTAAAGACCTCGATGAGATCTCCTCTCGCCTTCTATATCTAAGTGAAAATATATTCAATTTCTTCAATCTTTCCTCATATGCCTGGTTGCCCTACCATTCACCATTTTTGTTGCCTCTTTTGTACTCTCTCTAAGGCCAACAATCTTTTTCTAACTAGGGGACCAAGCTTGGACACAATATTCCAGATGTGGCCTGACATATGCACAATAAAGCTTCCTGATGACTTCCTCACTTTTGTATGATACATTCCTATTTATTGCCCCAAGCACTCTTAGTGCCTTCTTCCTGGCTTCTTTGGTCTGTTCTGATGCCCCCAATTTTGTGTTAAAAATAACACCTAAGTCCTTCTCCTGCTGAGTCCAGATAGTACTTGGCCATCCATCAAGTATGGAGCCTTGATATGCTGCCTACCTACATGCATGATTTTGCACTTATCAAAATTAAATTTCATTTGCCATTTTTCGGACCACTTCACAAGCTCGTCTAAGTCTTTCTGCAGCAAGACCTGCTCATTGTGCCCTGTTATTGCCTAAAGACCTTCAAATCATCTGCAAATTTCAAACCTTACTGCTTAGGCCACTTTCAATGTTATTTACAAACATAATGAACAATAGTGGTCCCAGTACTGACCCTTGGGGGACTCCACTAAGAACATTTTGCCATGATGATTTTGTACCATTTAGCATCACTCTCTGCTGTCTATCTGAAAGCCACAACCCTATCCATTTTAGGATGTTACCCACAATACCATGGGCCTGAAGCTGCATCATTAACCGTTTATGAGGTACCTTGTCAAGGCCTTGCTAAAGTCAGATATGCTACATCAACCTGATTTCCCTTATCAATTGTTCTGTAGCAAAATTAAAAAAGTCCAAGAGATTTGTGAGATACGATCGCCCTTTTCTAAACCCATGTTGAGTATCTTGAATCACTCTGTTTCCTTCCAGAAAACTAACTATTTTATCCTTGATAATTGATTCAAGTACCTTGCAGACTAGTGATGTGAGGCTTACTGGCCTATAGTTTTCAACTTTCCCTCTTTCTCCTTTCTTGAAAATAGGAACTACATTTGCCCTTTTCCAATCGGTTGGAATTTCATTTTGTGAAACTGATCTACAAAATATTATACTGATTGGAATTGCCAATTCTTTTTCAGCTTCCCGCAATACCCTAGCATAGATTCCATCAGGTCCTGCTGCCTTGTTTGGCTTTATTTTCCTGACATAATTCAAAACAACATCACTGTCGATGAAATCAACATCATGTAACTGATCACCTGTTGCTGGGCTGTGGTTCACAGTTGGCATCTTCAACAGTTCACGGACATCTGCTGTACCCAGTTCGGAGTGCATCCGCAGGAGCAGATGGAACGGCTTCTGGTCTCCGAGCTGCTGGCGGGGCAATAGGGCTTCCAGGAGGGCTGCTCGCGATTGCGCCAACCTGACCCTCAGGGCGTCAATAAGGGCCACGAAACTGGGCATCTGGGCAGTGGTAATATCCTCACATGCGTAGTGATCGAATAGAAAGGCTTGCCACCAGCATCGCCATCACCCATGTGTGTGGGCGGGCTCGTAGATTGTAGGGTAGCTTTGTTCGTTGATTACGGATGTTGTGAACTCACTTCAGTACAGATTTCATGACCATAGATTAATGCCTTCAGGGTTAAATGAGGTCAATATCGGTCGTCACACCGCGCCGTCGTTACTGTACCGAAGAAGTTTTCGTGACCTTGAACGCTCGTCGGCAGCCACCCGGTCGGTCGATTTGACACCCGCAGTTTCTATATTTACTAACGGATTTCGATTTTTGTTGCAAGGATGCGCTTATCGATTTTTAACAAAGTCACAGGATTGCATTACAACATCGCCGCCCGTTTATGAGATAACGCCAAAAAACAGGATAGGAGGCAGATTACGCCCCCCCCCCGTGCACGTGTTAAACACCCACATATTTTATCTACATCAATCCTGTAGCACTTTGCCCCCCCCCCCCACAATAGTTTTCATAAAACAACACCTATGTTGCTCTGGGTACCTTGGCTGGGTGATGGTGCAGCCTCTGTGTATCCTTACCCACCAGCCAGACCCAGGACACCCTGCGGCAGAGGCCGGCCGCAGCAGTGCCTACAGCGGGTGAGGTGACGTTTTTGCGACAGTGGCGGTGAGCGGCCGGGCGTGGTCACTTTCGACGTCCTTCAGCGGCGCGCGGCCTCTCGACGGCGCTACGCAGAACGCACGCGTTCTCGGCCGTCCGATGAGGCACCTCCGGTCAGGAATGGTGAAACGGCCGCCTCAGGTGTAAAATAAACCGTGAGAATCAGGGACGCCAGCATGCCAGCACGGGCACAGGACGTGATCCTACACACAGACCGGACCGGCAATACAACACAATGGAACGGAACCGGAAGGGGGCGGAAGGGAGGGGGGGGGGCTCACGGGCTTGTGCCGTTCAGGGTTGTAGGCATCTCTCCTTGCCATATTTCAAGTGCCCCGAAGATTGCTGAATCCACCAGGCCATTCTTCTATTGCAAAAATATTAAGGTGTGCAAATTTTGAAATGCATGAACCCTCTTGCAAAAGCCAGTTTGGATACCACACATTGCAGCCCTCCCCCCCCTCCCCAGTCAGAAATATTGGCTGCACCACCAGCTACCAGGGACGATTACACCACACGGATCGGAGACACTACACGGACCGGGAACATTACGTGGGCCGGAAACAGGTCGTAACCAAGAGGGTGGCGAGGTGGTTCGCCTTTATTGAGTCGCATTTTATATGGCTGTCGTCGAGCTACTATGAACGTCTCCGAGCCCTTACGAACGCCTACCGGCCCAATGAACATCTAAGATCCTTACAAACATCTGCGGACTCTTACGAACCTCTATGGGCTTCTATGCACACCATTACAAACGTCTACGGTCCTCTACGAACGCCTACGAACCCTTACGAAAGTGCACGGACCCTTACCAACGTGCACAGACCATTACCAACGTCTGCCTGCGGGCCCTTACGAACATCTGTCCGCGGGCCTTTACCAACGTGCTCAGGCCCTTGTGAATGGGTGCGGGCCCTTACGAACATCTGTCCGCGGGCCTTTACCAACGTGCTCCGGCCCTTGTGAATGGGTGCGGGCCCTTAACCCTCGCCCGTATAGGGGGGGGGTGCAACCCCCCTAAGGTTTTTTGTGTATTCCTTCCAAACCGATGAACGGATCGCTCTGAGATTTTCAGTACCCTCTGGGGCAACCTTTTGACGACTTTTGGTGAATTTTTTTTTTTGGAGGGCATGTCAGGTCACAGAGTTATGAGGTCGTAAAAGGGAGCACCTCTGAGCAGTTTTCAACAAATACTTGATTATCGCACCTAAACATGACATTGTTGCCTACATCGACTGGTATTATGTGTTTTGCAATGCAATTTTGCAATGCCCAGATGGGTTCCCATTGGAAAAATAATGTTCCAAAAATCGGTGACCTCGGTTGACCTCGTTTGACCTTCCGACCTTTTTTAGCTGACCTACGGTAATTTTTCGTGCTGAATTCGAATTCAGCGTCCATTTTTACCCTGAGGAACTCTAAACTTCGAAATTGGAACCACTCTTAAAAAAGTTGGATATTTGGGGTCACGGCTTTGACCTCATTTGGTGCATGACATATTGGTCCGATCACATCGTGTCACATGTCGTCATGTTCGCAAGGTCCCAATAAACATGTTTCCGGCCATGTCGTGCATATTTAGACAGTAGTTTCGATATAACTGACGATTTTCTTCGGAAAATACAAAAAAATCAATTTTAGACCTTTGATCTGACCTGGAAGGTCAACCATTGACCTTAGAAGGTCATACTGAATTCCAATCGCGAGATCTCGGCCGAATCTATAACTTTCATATTTGGTTCGTTTTCGTAACATGCACGGTTTCGAATCGCCAGGGGGGGTCGTACCCCCCCCTATACGGCCGAAGGTGGTAAAATGCCGAAAACTGGCGAGGGTTAAGATAGACTGCGGGCCCTTACAATCGTTTGCTTATGCTTTACCGAATCTAAATCGACGTCATTTTCCAATGAAGTTGTGGAATCCTGCATCAAGATGTATGCTTAGGCGGTCTACATTCTTGGTTTACAACAGTGCCATGTTTATTTGAAATTCGAGGAGAAAGCGATCATACGATTCCAATGAAGATTTCAAAAAGAGAAGGCAAACTGTACTTTTCTAACGAAGAAAACGAACCCTTTTCGAAATAAGATGGTCAAAATCTGGGGATACAAACAATTGTGGGCGAAATGCTGGCCCCTTCGCAAAATCGCCCCATTCTTGGACAACTCCTGACTACATCTCTGACTGGAACCTACATTGCTACCGGGAGCACTACATGCGGCGGGACACTACACGGGGTGACCACACCTCACAGACCAGCACCGCCACCACCCCTAATTACACCGCCTGGCATGCTTCGTGCACCAACAAAACCAGTGCTGCTCCAAAGTGCATGTCCGCACCGTGGATTAGTCCTGCCACGCATATTTCCATATTTCCAATTCCATTCAACGACTAAAAATATGCATCCACATGCGTCATCGTGTGGACTAATCCACATAAATTTGTACTTCATAGGTACTTCCAGAAAAGCGGCTGAACAGGTTCCTTGGCAGGCAGTAATGGTAAAAGCACCTATTAAAGCACAGTGTGGTAGTGATGCTACCAAAGGCGATCTTATCGACTGACTGACCTTCATTTGGGCGCCAGGCGGATTGAGGTGCAGCTACCAAGCACCTGGCTTTTGGGACCAAATCATTTGGAAGACATGCCTCAGCTCTCTTGAATACAACTGGGGTTGCAGTACCTAATGACAGCCTAAGTCGTGTGATGTGAAGATGCGAGATGCGAATACAAATGTAATATCTTTTAGCAGCCAAGGGTCTGCGATATTTACTTTCGTGCTGCCAATTGAACATAAAACCATGCGAGCATCCCGGCAGGACGATTCAAATTCAAATGATATTCATCACCAGCAATCACCAGCAAGGAGTGAATGGAACGACTGCGGAGAGAAAGTGACGACACGCCTAAACTCACGTGCCGTGGGCTGAATCAGTCAGCCACATAATCCTTCAAGCGCAATCGATAGCAATCAAATTACTTCACATCGTTGGATAATTACCCGCCGCTGAGGTCGACCACGCCAGCGACTTATTAAATTCGCGCATCGTGCATGAGCGTGTCAATGGGCCTTGGGTGCATGGCCGCTGGCCCACAGCTGCGTACGCGATGTGTTTCTGTGATGTGACGACTACCGACGGCCCTTACAGCCCTTACAGCCCTTAATGACCGCTCATGGAGAACGGCTGGTCTGCAAGTGCGTACGAGGGGTGTTTCCGTGAGGCGGCGGCCACCGACAGCCTTTACAGCCCTCACTGACAGCTTTTGGAGAAGACACCGGCGATGTTGTGACGTTGATTATCCTGCGACTGAGTGCCCGGCCCGACTGCTGGTCAGCGTCAGCTGTCACAACACCAGGTCAAAGGTCGGGCGAGTCGTGAGCGGCCCAACGCGTCGCTGCCCGGCCCGACCGCTGGTCAGCGTCAGCTGTCACAACACCAGGTCAAAGGTCGGGCCAGTCGTGAGAGGCCCAACGCGTCGCTGCCCGGCCCGACCTCTGGTCAGCGTCAGCTGTCACAACACCAGGTCAAAGGTCGGGCCAGTCGTGAGAGGCCCAACGCGTCGCTGCCCGGCCCGACTGCTGGTCAGCGTCAGCTGTCACAACACCAGGTCAAAGGTCGGGCGAGTCGTGAGCGGCCCAACGCGTCGCTGGCCGTCGAATTTGTTCCCGGGCAAATGAAGAAATCGACGGCGCGGTGGTGGCACCGCGGGAAGTCTGGGGCGGAGCTGACGTGGATGCTCGCCCTGCGTGCGCTGGCCGTATCCGATGGCATAACGAACCAGAGATTGGTCAGCGTGCGTTGGTGGTCTCGGATGATGAGATGAGCATTGAGCAGGTGAATGATCAGCGCGTGATAGCGATTTCCATTGAATGGATGGATCGAAGACTGGTCAGCAAGCGCAACCAGCCTCTGTTGGTGTGACAGCGGAGTGACGAGGTGGCCAGTCTCTGTTGGTGTGACAGCGGAGTGACGAGGTGGCCAGCCTCTGTTGGTGAGACAGCAGAGTGACGAGGTGGCCAGCCTCTGTTGGTGAGACAGCAGAGTGACGAGGTGGCCAGCCTCTGTTGGTGTGACAGCGGAGTGACGAGGTGGCCAGCCTCTGTTGGTGAGACAGCAGAGTGACGGGGTGGCCAGCCTCTGTTGGTGAGACAGCAGAGTGACGATGTGGCCAGCCTCTGTTGGTGAGACAGCAGAGTGACGAGGTGGCCAGCCTCTGTTGGTGAGACAGCAGAGTGACGAGGTGGCCAGCCTCTGTTGGTGTGACAGCGGAGTGACGAGGTGGCCAGCCTCTGTTGGTGAGACAGCAGAGTGACGAGGTGGCCAGCCTCTGTTGGTGTGACAGCAGAGTGACGAGGTGGCCAGCCTCTGTTGGTGAGACAGCAGAGTGACGAGGTGGCCAGCCTCTGTTGGTGTGACAGCAGAGTGACGAGGTGGCCAGCCTCTGTTGGTGTGACAGTAGAGTGACGAGGTGGCCAGCCTCTGTTGGTGAGACAGCAGAGTGACGAGGTGGCCAGCCTCTGTTGGTGAAACAGCAGAGTGACGAGGTGGCCAGCCTCTGTTGGTGAGACAGCGGAGTGAGGTGGCCAGCCTCTGTTGGTGTGACAGCAGAGTGACGAGGTGGCCAGCCTCTGTTGGTGAGGCAGAGTGGAGGTGGCCAGCCTCTGTTGGTGTGACAGCAGAGTGACGAGGTGGCCAGCCTCTGTTGGTGTGACAGCGGAGTGACGAGGTGGCCAGCCTCTGTTGGTGAGACAGCAGAGTGACGAGGTGGCCAGCCTCTGTTGGTGTGACAGCAGAGTGACGAGGTGGCCAGCCTCTGTTGGTGAGACAGCAGAGTGACGAGGTGGCCAGCCTCTGTTGGTGTGACAGCAGAGTGACGAGGTGGCCAGCCTCTGTTGGTGTGACAGTAGAGTGACGAGGTGGCCAGCCTCTGTTGGTGAGACAGCAGAGTGACGAGGTGGCCAGCCTCTGTTGGTGTGACAGCAGAGTGACGAGGTGGCCAGCCTCTGTTGGTGAGACAGCGAGTGACGAGGTGGCCAGCCTCTGTTGGTGTGACAGCAGAGTGACGAGGTGGCCAGCCTCTGTTGGTGGGACAGCAGAGTGACGAGGTGGCCAGCCTCTGTTGGTGTGACAGCGAGTGACGAGGTGGCCAGCCTCTGTTGGTGTGACAGCAGAGTGACGAGGTGGCCAGCCTCTGTTGGTGAGACAGCGGAGTGACGAGGTGGCCAGCCTCTGTTGGTGTGACAGCAGAGTGACGAGGTGGCCAGCCTCTGTTGGTGTGACAGCAGAGTGACGAGGTGGCCAGCCTCTGTTGGTGAGACAGCAGAGTGACGAGGTGGCCAGCCTCTGTTGGTGTGACAGCGGAGTGACGAGGTGGCCAGCCTCTGTTGGTGAAAGAGTGACGAGGTGGCCAGCCTCTGTTGGTGACGAGGTGGCCAGCCTCTGTTGGTGAGACAGCAGAGTGACGAGGTGGCCAGCCTCTGTTGGTGAGACAGCAGAGTGACGAGGTGGCCAGCCTCTGTTGGTGAGACAGCAGAGTGACGAGGTGGCCAGCCTCTGTTGGTGAGACAGCAGAGTGACGAGGTGGCCAGCCTCTGTTGGTGTGACACGGAGTGACGAGGTGGCCAGCCTCTGTTGGTGTGACAGCAGAGTGACGAGGTGGCCAGCCTCTGTTGGTGAGACAGGGAGTGACGAGGTGGCCAGCCTCTGTTGGTGTGACAGCAGAGTGACGAGGTGGCCAGCCTCTGTTGGTGAGACAGCAGAGTGACGAGGTGGCCAGCCTCTGTTGGTGTGACAGCGGAGTGACGAGGTGGCCAGCCTCTGTTGGTGAGACAGCAGAGTGACGAGGTGGCCAGCCTCTGTTGGTGTGACAGCAGAGTGACGAGGTGGCCAGCCTCTGTTGGTGTGACAGCGGAGTGACGAGGTGGCCAGCCTCTGTTGGTGTGACAGCAGAGTGACGAGGTGGCCAGCCTCTGTTGGTGTGACAGTGGCGTGTTGGTGTCAGAGTGACGAGGTGGCCAGCCTCTGTTGGTGTGACAGCGGAGTGACGAGGTGGCCAGCCTCTGTTGGTGAGACAGCGGAGTGACGAGGTGGCCAGCCTCTGTTGGTGTGACAGCAGAGTGACGAGGTGGCCAGCCTCTGTTGGTGTGACAGCGGAGTGACGAGGTGGCCAGCCTCTGTTGGTGAGACAGCAGAGTGACGAGGTGGCCAGCCTCTGTTGGTGTGACAGCAGAGTGACGAGGTGGCCAGCCTCTGTTGGTGAGACAGCAGAGTGACGAGGTGGCCAGCCTCTGTTGGTGAGACAGCAGAGTGACGAGGTGGCCAGCCTCTGTTGGTGTGACAGCAGAGTGACGAGGTGGCAGCCTCTGTTGGTGAGACAGCAGAGTGACGAGGTGGCCAGCCTCTGTTGGTGAGACAGCAGAGTGACGAGGTGGCCAGCCTCTGTTGGTGTGACAGCAGAGTGACGAGGTGGCCAGCCTCTGTTGGTGTGACAGCAGAGTGACGAGGTGGCCAGCCTCTGTTGGTGAGACAGCAGAGTGACGAGGTGGCCAGCCTCTGTTGGTGTGACAGCGGAGTGACGAGGTGGCCAGCCTCTGTTGGTGTGACAGCAGAGTGACGAGGTGGCCAGCCTCTGTTGGTGTGACAGCAGAGTGACGAGGTGGCCAGCCTCTGTTGGTGAGACAGCAGAGTGACGAGGTGGCCAGCCTCTGTTGGTGAGACAGCAGAGTGACGAGGTGGCCAGCCTCTGTTGGTGTGACAGCGGAGTGACGAGGTGGCCAGCCTCTGTTGTGATCTGTTGGTGTGACAGCAGAGTGACGAGGTGGCCAGCCTCTGTTGGTGTGACAGCAGAGTGACGAGGTGGCCAGCCTCTGTTGGTGAGACAGCAGAGTGACGAGGTGGCCAGCCTCTGTTGGTGTGACAGCAGAGTGACGAGGTGGCCAGCCTCTGTTGGTGAGACAGCAGAGTGACGAGGTGGCCAGCCTCTGTTGGTGTGACAGCGGAGTGACGAGGTGGCCAGCCTCTGTTGGTGTGACAGCGGAGTGACGAGGTGGCCAGCCTCTGTTGGTGAGACAGCAGAGTGACGAGGTGGCCAGCCCCTGTTGGTGTGACAGCGGAGTGACGAGGTGGCCAGCCTCTGTTGGTGAGACAGCAGAGTGACGAGGTGGCCAGCCTCTGTTGGTGAGACAGCAGAGTGACGAGGTGGCCAGCCTCTGTTGGTGTGACAGCAGAGTGACGAGGTGGTCAGCCTCTGTTGGTGAGACAGCGGAGTGACGAGGTGGCCAGCCTCTGTTGGTGAGACAGGGAGTGACGAGGTGGCCAGCCTCTGTTGGTGAGACAGCAGAGTGACGAGGTGGCCAGCCTCTGTTGGTGAGACAGCAGAGTGACGAGGTGGCCAGCCTCGTTGGTGAGAAGTGGCCAGCCTTGTTGGTGAGACAGCAGAGTGACGAGGTGGCCAGCTCTGTTGGTGTGACAGCGGAGTGACGAGGTGGCCAGCCTCTGTTGGTGAGACAGCAGAGTGACGAGGTGGCCAGCCTCTGTTGGTGGACAGCGAGTGACGAGGTGGCCAGCCTCTGTTGGTGTGACAGCGGAGTGACGAGGTGGCCAGCCTCTGTTGGTGTGACAGCAGAGTGACGAGGTGGCCAGCCTCTGTTGGTGAGACAGCAGAGTGACGAGGTGGCCAGCCTCTGTTGGTGAGACAGCAGAGTGACGAGGTGGCCAGCCTCTGTTGGTGTGACAGCGGAGTGACGAGGTGGCCAGCCTCTGTTGGTGTGACAGCGGAGTGACGAGGTGGCCAGCCTCTGTTGGTGAGACAGCAGAGTGACGAGGTGGCCAGCCTCTGTTGGTGTGAGCAGAGTGACGAGGTGGCCAGCCTCTGTTGGTGAGACAGCAGAGTGACGAGGTGGCCAGCCTCTGTTGGTGAGACAGCAGAGTGACGAGGTGGCCAGCCTCTGTTGGTGAGACAGAGTGAAGGTGGAGCCTCTGTTGGTGTGACAGCAGAGTGACGAGGTGGCCAGCCTCTGTTGGTGTGACAGCGGAGTGACGAGGTGGCCAGCCTCTGTTGGTGTGACAGGCTGTTGGTGTGAAGCAGAGTGACGAGGGGTGGCCAGCCTCTGTTGGTGTGACAGCGGAGTGACGAGGTGGCCAGCCTCTGTTGGTGAGACAGCGGAGTGACGAGGTGGCCAGCCTCTGTTGGTGAGACAGCAGAGTGACGAGGTGGCCAGCCTCTGTTGGTGAGACAGCAGAGTGACGAGGTGGCCAGCCTCTGTTGGTGTGACAGCAGAGTGACGAGGTGGCCAGCCTCTGTTGGTGGACAGAGAGGGGACGAGGTGGCCAGCCTCTGTTGGTGTGACAGCGGAGTGACGAGGTGGCCAGCCTCTGTTGGTGTGACAGCAGAGTGACGAGGTGGCCAGCCTCTGTTGGTGGACAGGAGTGACGAGGTGGCCAGCCTCTGTTGGTGTGACAGCGGAGTGACGAGGTGGTCAGCTCTGTTGGTGGACAGCAGAGTGACGAGGTGGCCAGCCTCTGTTGGTGTGACAGCAGAGTGACGAGGTGGCCAGCCTCTGTTGGTGTGACAGCAGAGTGACGAGGTGGCCAGCCTCGTTGGGGGCCACCTCTGTTGGTGAGACAGCAGAGTGACGAGGTGGCCAGCCTCTGTTGGTGTGACAGCAGAGTGACGAGGTGGCGTGACGAGGTGGCCAGCCTCTGTTGGTGTGACAGCAGAGTGACGAGGTGGCCAGCCTCTGTTGGTGAGACAGCAGAGTGAGTGACGAGGTGGCCAGCCTCTGTTGGTGAGACAGCGGAGTGACGAGGTGGCCAGCCTCTGTTGGTGGGGATGATCAGAGTGACGAGGTGGCCAGCCTCTGTTGGTGAGACACAGTGCCGAGATTCCCAGCCCCTGTTGGTGAGACAGCGGGGCGCCTAGATGCCGTGTTTTCACAGCCAGTCCGATCCTATCTAATGAAAAAACGGCCGCCACGATTGCTTGAATGCGCCATATTTCAAAACCAACCAGTCAGATTGTGTATTATTTCATTCACATCAACCAAAAGCAGTCTACGTTCATCTGTTTGCTTGACTTCTTCGCTCAGTATATTTCATTAGAAGCGGCTAGATGCTCACTAAGCCATTATATTTACTCATTCGGATACAAGGACACCAAAAGCTACGTATTCTCACCCAATATGCGATCCATTTTGCTGTGTAGATGTTTAGATATTCGTAGGTCTCTCTGCTCGCTCTTTCTTTCACTCGCTCACTTTTTTATCTATCTCTGTCTTTCTCCCTCTCTGTCTCTCCCTCTGTCTCAAACGCCTTCTATGTGTCTCTGTATATGAATAGTTATCGGCAAAAACGAAAGCAGGTCGTTTGCAGAACTTGCAAAACTATGCAGGGAAAATTGCTGTAGCAAACCTGCTGCTGCAAGCCGTGTAGAAACCAACCATCGAACTAGTCAATCTTGACTATATGTAGCGATTCTGCCATCACACTTTGATTGGAAGGATAGCGGGAGCAGCTGGAGAAAAGTGTCCTAGCCATGATTCCCTCAGCCAGTCACGGGCCTTTTCACAGTGAAGAAAATGCTTGTGGAGGACAATTCGCGCCTTTATTGGGGTTTCAACTTAACTTGATAAGGTTTTTCTTTAGGGTTGCCACATCTGAGGAGATATCCTTCGATCTGACCTTCTGACACATTTTGTTGTGCTTGAATTTACTCGTCAGACCATCAGGGCATAAATCCATCGTACTCGTTCATGCTATAACCAAAAATAGCACGATAATTCCAGCAGCGTAGAAGTATATTGATAGCTGCATGTACAGCATCCGCGTGGATGCATGATTTGCGTGAACTGATTCACCCCCCCCCCATCGTCCCAACTCCCCCCCCCCTATCGTCCCAACTCAACTGAACACCGCCCCACACCTCAGTCCAGGTGAGTAGCATCAACTCATATTGTTATTTATACTTAATTTAGAGTAAATTTGAAACCAGCTGACAATATATCTTCAAAACGGATAATTGTTATGCCTATTTTGCAACCCTTGCGATTTAGATTTGAGGGTTATGAACATGCGATCAATATTGGCTCATAAGAATGGGTCTAGATTTGAATAATGTAGCAGAAGACCACAATTATGGCCATATAGTTATACAATTGTGTCATATCGTTGACCACATCTCCAGCTTCCCACCCTGTGGTGACGATGGTCATTTTGAAGCTCATCTATTCGGAAAAATGTGTGATCCTCAATATGCAAGGTACCACTCCTGGTTCCAGTGGATGTAACCAAGCAGATGACTTAGTGGGTCATCATGTTGGAAACGTCAGATTTGTAGGTCATTCAGCGGACTACTTCAATGTCGACAAAATGGCATCATTCACACCCATCCTGGCCCGGCAGCACTGTGGCAGCACTGTGCATGTCGGATGTCGGAATAACTATGCTTGAAGATACAACAGAACACCGTGGGAAGACAGAAAAGACAGAGCGTTATTCCGTGAGAGAGCGAAGACACAGCGACATAGCGTCATGAGAAGATGCAGAGAAGACCGTGCGTCATGGCGTGCCGAGGTCATCAAACACTTAGTCCATGGGCAATTTTAGTCAATGTTTCTGAAAATCGCATACTTGTGCTATTTTGAGGAGATAATTTGACAGTCCAATGTGTTATTCGTCCTTTCAAATTTGAGACTTACACGGGAAGTGGGAATTCCACGTCAGTGGAACGAACAATCCCGATTCAGTGGCTGGCTGACGTGTGAGTCACATGCCGGCTGTCTCTCGTGTTTGAATCTCTAAACGCCAGGGAGTCGTTTCCACCAAGACATTGTCTTTGATTACCGAGAGAATCTGATACTGGAAGTTGTAGTCTATGCATTTATATGAGATAATGTCAAGCTCAAGTACTCGTGTACGTATAGTACAAGTACTTCTATGCACCATTGCCAATGTGTTTGCCCTCTCCAGATATCCGTCCTCGGTTGTGCAGCTTGTCTGATTTGTCCGTGACTCCCTGGCATCGCCATTGCTTTAGCTCCGCCTGGTCTGTTCGACCTTGTTCCAGTTCCATGTAATCGCCGAAATGATTACAGTGATCAAATGCCTATCATAGATCGACCCAAAGCTTCCGGCCGTTCAGAGCACCTGTGTGACCGAGCGTCATGTGCTTCTTTTATACCTTAATTGTTGACGTCACAAATATTCCGATAAACTACACTGGGGCGCAGCCAAAGTTCTCTTTAGGCAGCTCGACTAAAAAAGAGCGCAATGAAACAGAGACCAGAAAACGTCTGGCCATGCGTTGTGAAGATCTTAAAGCTTCTTGTGTGATCTAGTGTATTTTTGAAGGGGCGGCCCCTTTAGCTGCATCTCTGGATCTACCGGATCCAGTTATGCTCATTTACATGGATCTTAGGAAAACTTGCATAGAAGGCAATCTATAGTAACTTAAAGCACTGCTCCGATAATGGATCAGTCAGGGCACGTACAATTAAATATAGTATTCCATAGATGATGAACCTGAGAATCTTCAACCAGTACTGAAAGGGGTTGAGCTCAAAAGTGACGTATCCATGGATAAAATGGCAGAGGTCTAATGAGTCAACACACGATCTCACCGTGGATTGGATGCTTCTCCAGCCAAGCTTGCACGACTCAGCCGAACCTGAGTTGTCATTCAAAGACAAGATGTCTGTTACAGAAACCTATCTGGCAATTACTTGATTCCCAATAAAGTATATATTATTGGGCATTTGCATTGCAACTTTGCACGACACAGTCGATAGCTGAAGATAACTGTGGTGGATGCTAAAGGAGCAGTGCAAGCAGAGTCCTACTTCTCTGGCTCTGGTCTTCTTCGTGGTTAGCGGGAAAACACAAGCAACAAGCGATGGTGTTTTTTTAGCTACAGCAATTTGAAATTCATATAACATGTTTTGTAGTGCATCGGTTCCTTTTGAGCTGACGGCTATCAGAAGCGTTCAGTTCGCTCCTGACCAAATCGGCATTTAGCGTTGCTACTACATCCTTGCACAAATAAAATCCAAACTGGTGAGCGGTTGCGTTGATGCCAGGCGTTCCTACACGCCTACGTTGCCCATGATTTTCTGTGGACGACGGTTGGGAAATGCTTTGCCTCAAAACGGGGACAGACAATAATAGGCTAAAGCGTCGCTTCACTCCCATTCGCTCACAGTTCATCAGAGCCACTGTCCGCATCATCCATCCGATACGTGTCCGCTCCGGAAACTGAGTAGTGCCGCACTACTGGCCGCCGCAACACTACCGAGCCTGTGTCCGTCTGTCGGACAGCGACAGACCGTACGCAGTTGTTGCATCTGCCACCATTCGCGTCATCCGCCCAGGTGACACCCACCTATCCACCGAGCAGGACCTTGGGCTGCCCTCGCCCTTGACGGATCTGATTCACCGCGTCATCAGGAAACGGATCCGCCGCATCCCACGCAAATCACGCCCAGACTATTGCGCTCTGGCACAGACAAGCTCGCGGGCGGGGCGTCGAGGGAGCATTGCTGCACTTCGGCACACGCTTCATGGCTGTTGCATTGCCTGAATGTTACCACGAATCTTGGGCAGATGGGTGTTGGGCAACGGAATTGTTTGGCCAACGGTCGTGAGATGGAGGAAGAGGAAGACGCGCATTCAGCGATGCGGTCATTATGTCGGAGAGCGGCCATTACACTTGGAGCGTGTCGACGTGTGGCAACCTGGGCGGAAGTCGGCCGCCAATTGGCGACAATCTAGCCAAGAGTCTCGGCCCGAGTTTTCCCCAAGTGGAACTTTGTGGAAGTGGTGGTAAATAGTGACGTATGTGTTATGACATATGACGTATGTGTGTTGACGTATGTCACGTATGGGAAATGGTGTTTCCAATGGGAAATGGTGACGTACAAATATGCAGGTATATCAAGGTATAATATACGCATTGTGCTGTGCTATGCTGGGTGTAAGGGAGGGGGGGGAGTTGTAGTATGTTTCACGAGCGATGGCACTGGGCTGAGCTGCAAGATTTACGAACAGATGTATCAGATTAAAATTACCTCTTGGATGGCAATTCCATAGGCAGAAGCAACCCGTCAAACGGTGGCAAGCTGGGTGGAGGTCACCTGCCGATCAAGCCGGACAGAAGTTGCTTGTCGATCACTGACAAGCTGGGCGGAAGGCGCCGTAGGTCTCATATGGCGGCGTGCCTATATCTGTATCGATCATTATGCACTCATATGTGTGTAGTAAATTATATGTCGAGAGTTTGCTTTGTTTTAATCACTTGCCACCTCGCGGTGACATCACCCATCTCGAATATAGCCGAATTATTGCCATTTAATGCTCCGGTTCTGACACAAACGTGATTAATAATAATTGTGTGCTTCCTTTTGCATGATCTTTTAGTCACCCGCTTCTGCTGTAACAGTACATGTTACCTACTTATGTTCCTGGAGTAGAACCAACGCACCCGTATTGCGCTATGGCTCTATCAAACACACTCGCAATGCTATGCATGTCGTACAGTTATAACGTTATCGAGTCTAACGTTTGATAAGAGTCACATGAGTCCGTCTGGGTTAAGCCTGTAAAGGTACTTAACCCTGAGATTAAGGTTCTTAGTACAATAAAGGTTCCCATATACCGTGATATTGTGCTTCTTGAATGCATTCTTCTTCGCCTCCAGCAAATGTTTGAATTGCTTGGTCAGCCACGAAAGGTACATAACCTTGTTCATTCTGATTTGCCTATTGGGAATGAACCTATCCTGTCCTTGAAGCAATTCATCCTGTAGCACTTTACACATTTGAGATGCATCTAAACCTGACTCTCCCTTGTGAATTTCACCCAGATCATAATCATAATGTCCTTGATGATATTTGGATTCAGTGTCTTATTGTTCCCTGCAATTTCAACAAGTAAGGAAAAACGTATGGTGTAATGATCACCATCTCCTAAGATCTCTCCCATGTTTACATCCTGTACACAACTGTTCCTTCTTTTTGAACACTAGATCTAACATTTCGTTCCCCTTGTAGGTTCAACTATCATTTGAAAGAAGACATTTTTATCAAAACAATCCATGCAGACCCTTCCTGATTTGGTTTGACTTCTAGTTTTGTCATCAACCTGTCATGATAATCCGTAGTGGTGAAATAGCACGGATTACAGGCTATGTTTTGCTGTATGCTATTATTACTTCACTCAAAAATTGTGCCACTAACTTGTAGAGTGTTATGTGCAATATTAGGAAATGAGATGTATGCCACAAGTAGCGCACAAATGGGCTTCGATATGCTATAGTAAAACACAATGCGTTCAATATTGCCTTTGTTCACTGAACGAAATGTGTGTTGTCGTCATCTCATCTATGTAGGAGCTATCGTTGTTGGTAGCAATGATTTTGCTGCTCTGCTATCGGTTTCCTGCTACATGTACAGAAGTGTAGCATAAATATTGCACACCTTGGTGCAATATGGGTAGCTGGATAATGCATTATTTTCCATCGATCAGCAAAAATTGAACTCAGCCTAACTGGACGATACCATATTATAACCTTCAATTGACTTGAGACCTGCTTCCTGCTCGACTCAAAATCCTTCAAAGCTGACAAGCATCGCATACTTCACGATTCATTATGTATTTGTTGTATAAGTGTTATAGAGTTCGCTTAGATATTCCTCGTTAATCGAATAAGTAGCCCGTAAAGTAACCCGAAGATCTACTAATCTTTACCAACAAAACATTTTATATTTACTACATGAGCGCTACAGAAGTTGTTGAGACCTATTCCACTGACTTAACAAGCAGCCTGTGAAATCATCCGCAGGGCTATCAGACTTGTACCCAATGGTCACTTGCTCCGTAGTGCTCATTTCAGATTCAGTTTGCACTATCAGACAATTATTTACGTGGTACAATTTCCTAATCCATTTAACTATAATTTATTATTATTTAATTATTATCTTAATTATCTCCGGAACAGCTCGTACCCAAAGGTAGACACTAGTAATACTGGCTCCTCAGTAAATGCAATAACATTCACTCCCTCCCATTCACCAAGCTGTTTCCATCACTGGCGTATTCCGAAACTTGAAAAGATGCCGAGAGACGCAGCAAGCAATGTGTGCTATCTAAAGTGTGCATAAAAATGCAGCGAAATATCAGTGTATTATATTGTACATATTGTTCCTGAGAGGCGGCTACCGCCTGTGCCATGCTACTAGAAAATGTTGTTGTTTAATGATGATTCTGTTGTTTTAAGAATAAAGGAGTGTAAATCTTGTCAAGCTCATAGTGCTATGGTTGCCTTTGGTTTAATTCCGGTTGGAAAGGTGGTCTTGCGATGCGAAACATATGTCATGGCGACATATGTCAAGCAAATCATGCAAAGGCAATAAATAATCCACCACACTGTTCGCTCATGTGTGGTCCTGAACAGTGCGTATCAGCACATAGTCCACCACACTGTCCGCTTATGTGTGGTCCTGAACAGTGCATCAGCACATAGTCCACCGCACTGTCCGCTCATGTGTGGTCCTGAACAGTGCGTATCAGCACATAGTCCACCACACTGTCCGCTTATGTGTGGTCCTGAACAGTGCGTATCAGCACATAGTCCACCACACTGTCCGCTTATGTGTGGTCCTGAACAGTGCATCAGCACATAGTCCACCGCACTGCCCGCTTATGTGTGGTCCTGAACAGTGCGTCAGCCAGAGTGGCCGATGTCCGCTCCGCGTCTTGTGCTACCTATGTACGTCAGGGATGAAACACATCATACAGATGAAGCGCACTTCAGTGCAGTGCAGTGCAGTGCAGGCTGCTCAGGCAGTTCAGATTGGCCGAGTAATCCTGCACCACTTATGGAGCAGCTCTGACAGGTCCGGACTCGGGCCGCCGCGACTCCTCGCGTTTCCGGACTCCTTTCTCCCCGCTGGGTTGGAGGTGGCGCGTTGCGTCAGTGCCCGGGGGCACGGCCTGGTCAACTAGTCGCAGCAGCCGTGTAATGACAGGTTTTGAAACCGGAGGCGGTCGGCGCGCACCCGCCACCGTGTGATTTGTGACACCAGCGACGACCGACAGATCGGCCAACTGCGGCGGCTCCCGGCCAGCCCAGCTCGCACGGGCACGGCACATGCGGTCCGGCAAGTGGGGCGCCGATGCTCGCTCGGTAAATGGACCAGCTAAATCGGCTTCCGGCCATCTGACTGCGTGGTGCTGTCCTTGTTGCAGACGGTACTCGGAATGCGGAGACATGCTTCAAACACGTGGGCCCAGCAAACTGTATGAGTGTGCATTATGCACTATGCACTGTCTGGACAGCTAGACGCACCTATGCACAATGATTGAGTGCAGTATCAATACTACACTCCATGATTTTATGGAGAACATCCTCATATATTAGTAACTTCGTAATTTTGCAATACTTTTTTTTTCTTCTTCTTTATTAATGATATTACACATCGCCAGTCTTTCAGTTGCGACACATTAGCACACAGTACACAGTACATAATGGCACGGTAGTAGTACACGCAAGCTATTTATCTTCCTTTACGTTCACATTTGCGTAGTCGCCACTACTCATCTCATTCAGTCCACGTTCCATCATATCTCTATTATTCTCGCATCTATTACAAGACCATTCATCTCAAATGTACCAGTAGATCCAGGCCCTACTAAATCCAGCCCAGATGAAACCGACTCATCCTTGCGCTCTTCCAATTGATATTGACAGCTGATACCCAGGTTGCTTTGACACACCAGGATCGCCAGAGGTGATCCTGTGAAACCCCCGCGTCACAATAATCGCATCAGACTGCCCCATGTGCGGTGGAACTGTTCCAGCTTTCTCGCCTTCGTTGCAATGCATTCATCAACTTTATATTGGTTGAAAAGCCTCGATTTAAATTCTACAAACGTCAGATCTCCGATCCCAATCAGCTTCGTATTCAAAACATATTGCTTTGCAAGAAGTACAACATAGTTGACACACTCAGGAGCATCGAAACATCCAAACAGTAAGTGCTCCGGGCAATATCTCAGTCGGTTTCTGCTCAATCTACCCAGCCTGGTTATCAACTGCTGCCAAACTGGCCCTACTGATCGACATCTCAGAAAAAAGCGACTTATGCTGTCTTGTTCGGGACAGAACTTACATTGCGGTGAATGAACTATTTTTGCATCATACAACAACTTTTGTGCAGGTATGTATATGTTCAATATTCGGTACTGCAGCGTCTGAAGCTTAGTCGACACACAGCACTTATAAGGAAGATTATAAATCTGGACCCGTTGCCTTTCATTGAAAATGAGGCGTTCCTCACTCCCATTTGGTCTGGCAACGAGGCTTCACAATTTTGCAATTTTGCAATACTTATTCTCATCAATCTACCATTGGTAAAGTTTCCCGTATATCCGGACAGAGTTCTATAAATGAGTTTATTCTTTATTATTAGACCCATGAGAGTGCACTTTACCATGTGCAGCTTGACACAGCTTGAACCACTTCCCCAATCTGCCTACCAACAGTCTCCACAATGCTTCACACATTCACAGAAAAACAGCATGCTTAGTATGCACACCTCGTAGCGTACTAAGCATGTTGCTTTTCTGTGAAGAGTTGAAATGTATGACACGACTTAGTCTATTCGTCTCGAGGCAGCCTAAAATACCACATGAGAACGCGCTGGTACCGGTGGTCCTCCCCCAGCGCGGCCAGAGGACCCGGCTAAACCCACATGATAACGCGCTGATAACGGGGGTCCTCCCCCAGCGCGGCCAGAAGACCCGGCTAATACTACACGATGACGCACTAATCCCGGGGGGGGGGCCTCCCTCAGCGCTGCCAGAGGATCCATCTATGACTCGGACCGCTGCCAGCGTGGCCAGAAACCCGGCGGTTACTCAATCCCCGACCCTCCACCCTTCAGCGCGGCCAGAAGACCCGACTGTGACTCAGGACCGCTGCCAGCGCGGCCAGAAGACCCGGCTGTGACTCAGGACCGCTGCCAGGCGGCCAGAAGACCCGGCTGTGACTCAGGACCGCTGCCAGCGCGGCCAGAAGACCCGGCTGTCACTCAGGACCGCTGCCAGCGCGGCCAGAAGACCCGGCTGTGACTCAGGACCGCTGCCAGCGCGGCCAGAAGACCCGGCTGTGACTCAGGACCGCTGCCAGCGCGGCCAGAAGACCCGGCTGTCACTCAGGACCGCTGCCAGCGCGGCCAGAAGACCCGACTGTGACTCAGGACCGCTGCCAGCGCGGCCAGAAGACCCGGCTGTGACTCAGGACCGCTGCCAGCGCGGCCAGAAGACCCGGCTGTGACTCAGGACCGCTGCCAGCGCGGCCAGAAGACCCGGCTGTGACTCAGGACCGCTGCCAGCGCGGCCAGAAGACCCGGCTGTGACTCAGGACCGCTGCCAGCGGGCCAGAAGACCCGGCTGTCACTCAGGACCGCTGCCAGCGCGGCCAGAAGACCCGACTGTGACTCAGGACCGCTGCCAGCGCGGCCAGAAGACCCGGCTGTGACTCAGGACCGCTGCCAGCGCGGCCAGAAGACCCGGCTGTGACTCAGGACCGCTGCCAGCGCGGCCAGAAGACCCGGACTGTGACTCAATCCCGGACCGCTGCCACCCTCAGCGCGGCCAGAAGACCCGACTGTGACTCAGGACCGCTGCCAGCGCGGCCAGAAGACCCGGCTGTGACTCAGCGTCGGTCGGGAGCGGTGGGAAGTGTGGCCGGCGTCCGGTGCCGCTGTGGTGCCGGCGGCCAGGGCAGGGACACCTTGGCACCGCCCGGCTCTCCGACCCAGTGACGCATCACTGACCAGACGTCCGTGACAAATCCCACATTCCAGATGGTGATGTGGGAAGCGGACACACCCCATCACCAGCGCCGATGACGACTGTGACGTAAGTTTTGCTGAGGTGCGACAGTGGCGCAAACGCTTGTCGTCAAAAGCTGGCTCAGACACCGGACGAAAGCGTAACTGGCATCGATGACGTCATCTGGCGGACGAGCTAGCAGGGATGACGTCAGCAAGTAAGCGTCAGCCACTTCGCGGAAGTGGTCGACGTCTGCAATGGCCGGGAACTTTACTCACCAAATTGTGCAATGTATTCCTGAAAGAGGCATTGACATAACCCATATCAGCTCCGTGTGGATTAGATTATGTCCGTAGAGTAGAGTAGAGTAGAATACGTATTTATGAATACATTGCTTAGTGCATAACATGCCGATTCCCCAGCCACAAATGGAGATCAATTACACAAAGATACATTTTATATAATGTTAATATTGCCATTTTTGTGATTGTTTTTATCATTATAATTTTTATATCTGAAACATGCAAGTGTGTTCAGATGCATGTGCATATGTGTACAAACACACACACACATACACACACACACACACACACACACACATATATATATATATATATATATATATATATATATATATATATATATATATATATATATATATATATATATATATATGATGCTTTATTGACTTTGTCTAATTGGATATCTCAATCCGGTTTTTCAGGTAAAAATGGTGATTGCTTCCCAAAAATTTGACGACCCATGTGACTAAATTTGCGCTTTTGTGCGCACACGACGTTTTTGGCTTCATGTCGTACTCGACTGCAATGACCAAAACCGGACGAGCAAGCTTACACGAGTCTTGATCCCTGCAGATGCGACAGAGGGGCGTGGGCAGACGGTAGCCGCACCGGGTGCCACCCATCGCCAGACTGTGCTCCTGACCCAGTTGGCACGTGCACGGTCTGAGTCGTGAAGGTCACTTCCCGGTATCTGATTCAAAGAAGCCGGTAGGCCTAATAGGCCGGCTGTGACACCGCGCCACTAATTGCGAGATAGGTGTCGCGCGGCGATTGTTGTGTCTGCTGGCGGCCATCATTATGAAATGTCGCCGAGAGGACAACAGGTGGCTGTGGTACAGATTCCAGAGATTCCGTCGTGCATCTGAAAGCAAGGGTTACCCGGATGTGGACGAAGGCGGCTCTCCGTGACACAAAGGTCACGGCATGGCTGGCGGCGGGGTCAGTTGGTCACGTGTCCCGTCCGGACTGGCACTGAGCAGCAGGTGTCGACTGAAAAATACACCCCTCCCACCCCAACTGAAAGCTGGGTGGAAAACATTGCTAATGATCATCATCAGTCAGTATTCGCTCCTAAATGGCCCTCTGCCCTCCTAACCAGAAGTTGGATAGGTGTAAAATGTGGTCGTTCAGCACCACCGGTTAGCATCAGCTACCATACCAGTATCACTGGTCAGCACCACAGTACCAGTATCAGCTACGTTACTAGCACCACTTGTCAGCACCACCAGGCACCGTACCAGTTAGCATCAGTTGCCGTACCAGCACCAGTATGTGTGTCTCTCCAGGATATCTGGATATCAGGCAGATACCCACATTCGTTGAGATTACCAAAATCCAGCCGTGAACAAGCCGGTGAGAGGAAAACCTTCCATCCCTCCGCAACAACCAGGATGTCCAAATGACGGTGGGATAGGCTCTGTTGTCATTCGATGGATGGCTACTGTGATGGATGAGATGTTGATGAAGTATATGCTTGGGTGAATTATGAACGCCCGCTATTATGTCATGACCGATAGGTATGTTATCTGAAGATAGTCTACCGCACTTTCACTTTTCTTACTTAAGCTCCTCTTTTTCAAGTAATATAAATACATTCGACAGAGTACAGAGTTTAGAAGGAAAGCTAATACATTATCTAGGTATTTGTATATCTTCCTTGTAATTTCTTTTCGAAGTTTTCGTTATCGTTTTTTGCTAGCATTTCGTCCCTTGACCTGTTAGTGCTAAGTTTCTGCACTTCCTAGCCTTCTAGAAACAGAGCAGATTGTATGAACAGACGCAGAGCAATATCATCTTTTGGTGAGAGCAGACAAGGGCTCCACAAGGGCTTCTCTGTGCATACTGCAATTCCATTGGTATATATATAAGTATATATATATAATATATATAAGTATATATAATAAGGTCGTTCACAACTACTTGTGTTAGAACGACATAAATCGTGCACAGTGGCTTTAGTTTCGTAATTATTTTTGTCTCATCTTGCATATTGAAATTCAGTGACATTTTGACTTTTGTATCTACCCGTCCTCTCACAAACACGGCATCTCGATGGGACCCCCGTTTCGTTTCACGCATGTGGCGGTCCGGTGGCGCGGGTGACGCACTGCTCGTTTCACTTGGTCCGGCTCCTCGGAGGCTGCTTGCTCCTACACCGTGTGCTTCAGCTGCTCTAGCGTGACCGGAGTAGTCCTCCAGATCTCACCTCCTGCCACTGACCAAAACCAGTAGTTCAGAGGTGGGAGGTCAGGACTTTGAGTGGAACAGGGCCGCTTCGTCGGCCGGCGCCCGTTTCAACCTGAGCTGGAACATTTCCTTCGCTGACAATGAACCCGTCAACCAGCCTTTTAAATGCCATGCGCGATGGCACGCGGAACCAAGACACTTTGAAGTGGATGCGAAACTTCGGCGCACCGCTGTTACGTCTCTCTGTGCGCCAAAGTCCAGGGCAATCCATGTGTCCTGCTCGTTCGAGAGAGACGATTTTTCGATGACCGAGGTGCGATAACGCCGGAATTTTGGCCGCCAGGTGCTAACTCGTAGCAACAATCACTAAGGCCATCCTGAATATCAAAGTGTCGTAGTATTTACAATAATACTCTTAAGTTTGCAAGTGCTATTTTAATTTTGTTTGGGTTCTTATAAACGATATAAAATGAATACATGTAATGGAAGACCCTATATATTTCAGTCAAGTATTTCACACAGGTGGACGCAACTTCCCATGGCATTGCTTTCTGATGTTCGTGATTGGTGGTGAAGCGAAAGTCATACCGACCACGGACGCAATAACACTGTCAAAACGATGGGGTATCACCCCCCCCCCTCCAACATGTACTGCATAATCAAGGACGACATGCTTCGACAATGTTCAGCCTTTCGAATGCTGAGGAAGGCCATCTACGGCTGCAAGGTCATCATGAGATTGCAGGATCATCACAACAATACTGGCTATAACTTGTGTGTGTGCTAAGTCGATGCTATAGAAACATGCTCAACATGCAGGCGAGTCCCGAATTCGAAACATAAGAAGTCCTGCTCCTGACGAACAGTTCTACTTCCTAAATAGCGAAGGTTCCGCTCGCCTGGTAGTGAACATCTTGTTCTCCTGTTTATATGTTCAGCAGCCCATGAATGCTGCCGCCACCATAAATCCAACCATTTCCATTGTAGTTGGGCCAGGCACAAATATGGAGCAGAGGCAAGCACAAGTGTGGATAAGTGGTGAAAAGATCTGACCCACCTCGAGTGGATACTTCCTTGACGTTTCAACGTTCTTTGGGGGCGGGGGTGACCGAGTGATTATAATGCGAACTTTGGATACGAGGGTCCCGGGTTCAAGATTCGCACCATTCGGAGCACTTCCCAGTCGCGCGGCCCACCAACGAAACAGTGTGGGCGCCGCCACTTGCCGTGATCGTGCACAAAGTGCGTCGTAAACCACCCAATAAACAAACAGCAAACGAAAAGCGTCAGAATTGTAAACACACCCGTCCTCGATACTTTTTCTCGATAGGCACACACCAGCAAGCAAGAGAATCCCGACAGACGTTGCTTTGGTGACAACACGTGCAACGTCGGATGAAGTACAAAGTACGTAACTAAAACATGATGCAGTGATGCTATTCAGTCACAGGGTGGACCAATTTCGCCGACAGTTTCTCGACCACAAATTTCAATTATCCAGACGTCCTGAACGTATGTCTCCGTGAGTGGCACTGTCAATTCCTAACGAGGCGGAGCGAGTCATTAACTCCCGATGACTTAACATGAGTCTCCAGCGTGCCAGAGGGAGCCAGCAGCGATTGAGAGCAACTCCCCGTTGCTACCGGAGCGGCTCACAGCTGTCGGTCACGTGATGCGTGTCTCAGCGGCACTCCACCGTAGCGCGGAGTGCCGACGTGAAGTGGTGTGTTTCCGGGGCGTTAACACGGTCAAGGTCAGCCAGTCTGCACGTGTCGGCCGGGGAGGTCGACCGGCCACACGATCATGTCTGTCGCTGTCATCGGGAAGCGGCCGGCGGGCGCTGCACTCATGAGCCGGGGAACACGGAAACCAGCTGACGCCCGCCGATTATGATTCAGTTTGTCACGAACTTCGCACATTGCAACTGTGTGGACTTACTTCCTTGTTGTGAACTCTATTAATTGCAATTTATCACAGGACCGGAACTCATTTTTCGTCTTCGCAGTACACTCCAGCTTTTTGTATTGCTGACCGAGCGCCAAAGGAACGCGGGAAGAATGCTCCATGGAGCTTATGCCACATAAGAGGTCACATAAGAGCCACATAAGAGCCCGATGTGTCTGTCAGTGCTCCAGATAAAACATTAGGTGATATGAACAATGTACACTTCTAGCATGAGGTTACCTATCTTGAAGAGCAATTGAAAACACGTCGGATTTCTGATCCAGAGACCCAGATTCGAATTCCACCAGCGTCAATAGGCTTCGATCTATACGGGTCAGCAGAAATATGGCCTTCCAAATGCAGAACACCGGGCGACGACCAGAAAATCAGCTGAGTCTATGTCTCAGTCACCAGACGATCGGAAAATCAGCTGGTCGAAACGTTGGGCTCCATCTTGACCACGACCAGAACATCAGCTGGTCAAAACGTTGGGCTTCATCTTGTCGACGACCGTAGTCAGAATATTATTATTATTTAGTGTACTAAAAACTCGTCACTGACGTCTGTGAACCAAAAAGCAAACAACCGACTGTACTTGTTTGCCACACATTTATTGCCGCATAGCCATTGGAAAATGGTGTTGCATTAGCATTGCTTTCATTTCATTGCTGCATGCATATATCTTACATGGTTACCTTTTGTTTTCACCTGTACGGTGGACTAATGTTGCGAGAAAATGTGCTAGTCTGAAGATTAATTGGGTCATCATGAACAACACGACATCTGTTGCAGAGACTGCGTTTGTTAATTATACACACCATCTGCACATGCACAGTCTTCACATCATCCGCATTGTATGAAGGCTGCTGCGAGTCTCCACGATCACATGAAACAAAGCTCCCACCTTTCCACGCAGTCAAGGTTTTAACCCGCCCCTTTCATCAGACACGAACTTACACGTGCAAATCGTGCCTCTGCTGAAGACAATTATACTCCCCGTCATGTGGTACTTACCGACATACTGAGGTACGTGCATGCCACTTCGTCATGTATATGCATAGTGCGCAGTCGACCATGATTTCAGTCCTCTTTTTGCAGCACCAATAGCCGCACCAGCGCAGATAACGTCATCGCTCGATTTGCCATGTTCTGCGATGTGCGAATAACTGGCCGACACCGAGGGCACTGTGAAGTGGAAAATCGTCAAACAGCTCACCATCAACTGACCTTGGCTGGAATAGCGACGATCTGCGTCAGGCAAGCCATCCACCCACCGCACCGTGGGCTGATCACTCACTTATCCACGGGAATGCGCCTCGTGGCGTCATGAATGCCAAGTGTTCGTTGTTCATTGTAATAGACGAGTACCTGCCGATGGAAGAAGTGTGACGCATTACACCAGCTACTCGCACGCCACCCCGCGGGTCGAAACAGTGAGCTTGCACCACATACGAGCTGCGTGTGTGCATTTGCATTGTTCGCTTAGCTGTTCGATTAGGCGATGCAAGCGGATCCGTTGACGCCTCCAAGCGAGTGGTGAGGTCTGCATGGCGATCGTTCTGATGATGACCGGTCTGAGCTGTGACGTTGCCGCATAGCATGGATGGTGCCTTGGTGGTGGCAGGTGGTGCTTGAGCACCACCTAAGAGGGACTGAGCACCACCTAGCTTTAAAAAATTCAACCTTAGCGCATGTGGAAATGTGCGGAAAGGCACTCCCAGAAACGACAAGGCACTCCCAGAAACGACAAGGCACTCCCTGAAACGACAAGGCACTCCCAGAAACGACAAGGCACTCCCTGAAACGACAAGGCACTCCCAGAAACGACAAGGCACTCCCTGAAACGACAAGGCACTCCCTGAAACGACAAGGCACTCCCTGAAACGACAAGGCACTCCCAGAAACGACAAGGCACTCCCAGAAACGACAAGGCACTCCCAGAAACGACAAGGCACTCCCAGAAACGACAAGGCACTCCCAGAAACGACAAGGCACTCCCTGAAACGACAAGGCACTCCCAGAAACGACAAGGCACTCCCAGAAACGACAAGGTACTCCCTGAAACGACAAGGCACTCCCAGAAACGACAAGGCACTCCCAGAAACGACAAGGCACTCCCAGAAACGACAAGGCACTCCCTGAAACGACAAGGCACTCCCAGAAACGACAAGGCACTCCCTGAAACGACAAGGCACTCCCTGAAACGACAAGGCACTCCCTGAAACGACAAGGCACTCCCTGAAACGACAAGGCACTCCCAGAAACGACAAGGCACTCCCAGAAACGACAAGGCACTCCCAGAAACGACAAGGCACTCCCTGAAACGACAAGGCACTCCCAGAAACGACAAGGCACTCCCTGAAACGACAAGGCACTCCCTGAAACGACAAGGCACTCCCTGAAACGACAAGGCACTCCCTGAAACGACAAGCTATGGCACTCCCTGAAACGACAAGCTATGGCACTCCCTGAAACGACAAGCTATGGCACTCCCAGAAACGACAAGCTATGGCACTCCCTGAAACGACAAGGCACTCCCTGAAACGACAAGCTATGGCACTCCCTGAAACGACAAGGCACTCCCAGAAACGACAAGCTATGGCACTCCCAGAAACGACAAGCTATGGCACTCCCTGAAACGACAAGGCACTCCCTGAAACGACAAGGCACTCCCTGAAACGACAAGCTATGGCACTCCCAGAAACGACAAGGCACTCCCTGAAACGACAAGCTATGGCACTCCCAGAAACGACAAGGCACTCCCTGAAACGACAAGCTATGGCACTCCCAGAAACGACAAGGCACTCCCTGAAACGACAAGCTATGGCACTCCCTGAAACGACAAGGCACTCCCAGAAACGACAAGGCACTCCCAGATACGACAAGCTATGGCACTCCCAGAAACGACAAGCTATGGCACTCCCTGAAACGACAAGCTATGGCACTCCCAGAAACGACAAGCTATGGCACTACCTGAAACGACAAGCTATGGCACTCCCAGAAACGACAAGGCACTCCCAGAAACGACAAGCTATGGCACTCCTAGAAACGACAAGCTATGGCACTCCCTGAAACGACAAGCTATGGCACTCCCAGAAACGACAAGCTATGGCACTCCCTGAAAACGAAACGACAAGCTATGGCACTCCCAGAAACGACAAGCTATGGCACTCCCTGAAACGACAAGCTATGGCACTCCCTGAAACGACAAGCTATGGCACTCCCAGAAACGACAAGCTATGGCACTACCTAGAAACGACAAGCTATGGCACTCCCAGAAACGACAAGCTATGGCACTACCAGAAACGACAAGCTATGGCACTCCCTGAAACGACAAGCTATGGCACTCCCAGAAACGACAAGCTATGGCACTCCCTGAAACGACAAGGCACTCCCTGAAACGACAAGGCACTCCCTGAAACGACAAGCTATGGCACTCCCTGAAACGACAAGGCACTCCCTGAAACGACAAGGCACTCCCTGAAACGACAAGCTATGGCACTCCCTGAAACGACAAGGCACTCCCAGAAACGACAAGCTATGGCACTCCCAGAAACGACAAGCTATGGCACTCCCTGAAACGACAAGGCACTCCCTGAAACGACAAGGCACTCCCTGAAACGACAAGCTATGGCACTCCCAGAAACGACAAGGCACTCCCTGAAACGACAAGCTATGGCACTCCCAGAAACGACAAGGCACTCCCTGAAACGACAAGCTATGGCACTCCCTGAAACGACAAGGCACTCCCAGAAATGACAAGGCACTCCCAGAAACGACAAGCTATGGCACTCCCAGAAACGACAAGCTATGGCACTCCCTGAAACGACAAGCTATGGCACTCCCAGAAACGACAAGCTATGGCACTCCCTGAAACGACAAGCTATGGCACTCCCAGAAACGACAAGAGGCACTCCCAGAAACGACAAGCTATGGCACTCCCTGAAACGACAAGCTATGGCACTCCCAGAAACGACAAGCTATGGCACTCCCTGAAACGACAAGCTATGGCACTCCCAGAAGCGACAAGCTATGGCACTCCCAGAAACGACAAGCTATGGCACTCCCTGAAACGACAAGCTATGGCACTCCCTGAAACGACGCACCGAAACGACAAGCTATGGCACTCCCTGAAACGACAAGGCACTCCCTGAAACGACAAGGCACTCCCTGAAACGACAAGCTATGGCACTACCTGAAACGACAAGGCACTCCCTGAAACGACAAGCTATGGCACTCCCTGAAACGACAAGCTATGGCACTCCCTGAAACGACAAGGCACTCCCAGAAACGACAAGCTATGGCACTACCTGAAACGACAAGCTATGGCACTCCCAGAAACGACAAGTAGGCACTCCCAGAAACGACAAGCTATGGCACTACCTGAAACGACAAGGCACTCCCTGAAACGACAAGCTATGGCACTCCCTGAAACGACAAGCTATGGCACTCCCTGAAACGACAAGGCACTCCCAGAAACGACAAGCTATGGCACTACCTGAAACGACAAGCTATGGCACTCCCAGAAACGACAAGGCACTCCCAGAAACGACAAGCTATGGCACTACCTGAAACGACAAGCTATGGCACTACCAGAAACGACAAGGCACTCCCAGAAACGACAAGCTATGGCACTACCTGAAACGACAAGGCACTCCCTGAAACGACAAGCTATGGCACTACCTGAAACGACAAGCTATGGCACTCCCTGAAACGACAAGGCACTCCCTGAAACGACAAGCTATGGCACTACCTGAAACGACAAGCTATGGCACTACCTGAAACGACAAGCTATGGCACTACCTGAAACGACAAGCTATGGCACTACCTGAAACGACAAGCTATGGCACTACCTGAAACGACAAGCTATGGCACTACCAGAAACGACAAGCTATGGCACTACCTGAAACGACAAGCTATGGCACTACCAGAAACGACAAGCTATGGCACTCCCTGAAACGACAAGCTATGGCACTACCTGAAACGACAAGGCACTCCCTGACACGACAAGGCACTCCCTGAAACGACAAGCTATGGCACTACCTGAAACGACAAGCTATGGCACTCCCTGAAACGACAAAGCACTCCCAGAAACGACAAGCTATGGCACTACCTGAAACGACAAGCTATGGCACTACCAGAAACGACAAGCTATGGCACTACCAGAAACGACAAGCTATGGCACTACCTGAAACGACAAGGCACTCCCTGAAACGACAAGCTATGGCACTCCCTGAAACGACAAGCTATGGCACTCCCTGAAACGACAAGGCACTCCCAGAAACGACAAGCTATGGCACTACCTGAAACGACAAGCTATGGCACTCCCAGAAACGACAAGGCACTCCCAGAAACGACAAGCTATGGCACTACCTGAAACGACAAGCTATGGCACTCCCAGAAACGACAAGGCACTCCCAGAAACGACAAGCTATGGCACTACCTGAAACGACAAGGGCACTCCCTGAAACGACAAGCTATGGCACTACCAGAAACGACAAGCTATGGCACTACCTGAAACGACAAGGCACTCCCTGAAACGACAAGCTATGGCACTACCTAGAAACGACAAGCTATGGCACTACCTGAAACGACAAGCTATGGCACTACCTGAAACGACAAGCTATGGCACTACCTGAAACGACAAGCTATGGCACTACCTGAAACGACAAGCTATGGCACTCCCAGAAACGACAAGCTATGGCACTACCTAGAAACGACAAGCTATGGCACTCCCAGAAACGACAAGCTATGGCACTACCTGAAACGACAAGCTATGGCACTACCTGAAACGACTTATGGCACTCCCTGACACGACAAGGCACTCCCTGAAACGACAAGCTATGGCACTACCTGAAACGACAAGCTATGGGCACTCCCTGAAACGAACACTTTTGGCACTCCCTAGAAACGACAAGGCACTCCCAGAAACGACAAGCTATGGCACTCCAAGAGCAACGACCCAAGCTATGGCACTACCTGAACACTTGACAAGCTATGGCACTACCAGAAACGACAAGGCACTCCCTGAAACGACAAGCTATGGCACACCAGAAACGACAAGCTATGGCACTCCCAGAAACGACAAGCTATGGCACTACCTGAAACGACAAGCTATGGCACTACCAGAAACGACAAGCTATGGCACTACCAGAAACACTTTTGACAACTTCTAGTGGCATGGCACTACCTGAAACGACAAGCTATGCAAGAGCACCACCTCAACTTCTCAGAACACTTTTGACAACTTCACTAGTGCCGCATGGCACTCCCTGAAACGACAAGCTATGCAAGAGCACCACCTCAACTTCTCAGAACACTTTTGACAACTTCACTAGTGCCGCATGGCACTCCCTGAAACGACAAGCTATGCAAGAGCACCACCTCAACTTCTCAGAACACTTTTGACAACTTCACTAGTGCCGCATGGCACTACCTGAAACGACAAGCTATGCAAGAGCACCACCTCAACTTCTCAGAACACTTTTGACAACTTCACTAGTGCCGCATGGCACTACCTGAAACGACAAGCTATGCAAGAGCACCACCTCAACTTCTCAGAACACTTTTGACAACTTCACTAGTGCCGCATGGCACTACCTAGAAACGACAAGCTATGCAAGAGCACCACCTGAACTTCTCAGAACACCTTTGACAACTTCACTAGTGCCGCATGGCCTGCATTCCTGGCCGTGCACAGTGCATACTGTCCAGTGTACACTCATGGCATCCGGTGAGTAGTGACGTCACATGGGGACGAGGAAACACGAGACAGTACATACCGATGGATATCGGAGTGGTCGCTCTTGACCGGCACACAGGGCGAGAGTCGGTTCTGCAGACTTGACCTTGGCCGCTGGAGCAGCACCGAGCAGTGCCGGCCCCTTCGTTGTCGACCACAGCCCGAGGACGGTTTGGTGACAGATGGTAATCGTGTCCACTAACGGCGGCCGCCTTTGATGTCATTCGTCCGTCTTTCGAGTCCAGATCTGCTGCGGTCCGGCAGAATGTTCAGTCATGTCTGAATATACCAGGGAAATTGTGAATAGCCTTCCTTGGAATTCGATGGTGGTGTTTATTTTTTTGCATGCTTTTCTGCAAAGCTTCATATTTACCCAATGGAGAGTTCTGGACTGTTTTTGGACATAACGCCACAAAAACAATGCTTGTAGGAATCCCCTGATGGTGCGCCTACCGAGAATAGCCCCGGGAACGCATGGATCCCAACTCGTGACTGCGACATGGCTTCCGCCAGAGGGCGAGTTGGATCAGGCCATTGCGTCACTCGGCCACACATACACCACGATCACAGTTCGCACACACATTACAATGACGCAGCCTGAAAGAAATGAAATCAAACATTTCCAATTGAATGTCCAGGTTGATTCTTGAGATCGACTGGTCACAGGAGCTCATTAAGTACGGAGAGTTCAAGAATAGCGGAAAAATTAATGTGATCAATTATAACTGATTTCACATACATGAGAAGTCCGATCATACACAGTTCATAAACCTGTCCATACCAGGGTAGGGCACCCAACATCACCACGAATCAGGCTATCAGCATCCTACGCTGCTGACGAGCCCCGCGTTGCCAGCTTCCAGATGGAAACACGGAAGCATCGGGTCGGCGGGAGCCTGCAGAGGTGGCCTTTGAAATTTAGCTGCACGCATTGGCGTCGGCGCGGGGTTTGGATAGGGGAGGGGCGACGAGAAGTTTTTCATGTCGTTATTTCCATACAACGTTATAAGCGTAATGTAAATTTCACCAAGTTTGGGGAGGGCGGATGCGTTCCCCTTCCGTCCCCCACATGGCGCCGCACACAATCGTCGCGTCCCACAAGTTGTTCCGACAGTTATGTCCGGCAGAGCAACTTTAAGTAGCTGAAAAAATTCGGTTGCATCCGAATATAATTATGTTTGAAATGAAGCATTCTTCTACAACGAATTCATGTTTGCTTTGGTTAGTGCTGAAAATTAGTCATTATTTTAGCGTAGTAATGGTATGTCATGCTGAATGATACATAAATGATTTCATAACCAGATAAGTGAGGTTAAGTGTATAAATTGAACGATATACCGGACATGGACGCGACCCGTTTTTTCTCTTGTTTTTGAAGCATTCATTCAGAGTGATTTCAAGTGTGTTGAGCTATTTCAGGCATGTCAAGCTGAATTCCTACCAACAAACACGTGAACTTTGGGCAATGGGTTTCCTCATCATGGTCATATCACTTACTTTGCACCCAGAGCTTGACTCCATTACATTTACATTAACCAATCCCTTCTCAATATATATATTCATACATAAATACGTCCATCTCTCTCCCTCTATCTCTCTCACTCTCACTCTCACTCTCCCTCTCACTCTCACTCTCACTCTCACTCTCACTGTCACTCTCACTCTCACTGTCACTCTCACTGTCACTCTCACTCTCACTCTCCCTCTCTCTCTCTCTCTCTCTCTCTCTCTCTCTCTCTCTCTCTCTCTCTCTCTCTCTCTCTCTCTCTCTCTCTCTCTCTCTCTCTCTCTCTCTCTCTCTCTCAAAACGCTGCAATTTAAACTCTTCCTCCATGCGTCGTGCGTACGGCCTGAGCCTTGGCAAGTTGCCCCTCACCCCACGCCACCTGAGTCATACCCTTTCGGAGATATGCCTGAAATTGGATGCTCCGGATATGCAGTGGACCGAGCTACCAATGCACCGTTCAGTCTGCGCCCTGTGCACACCCAACACGATCGCAAAGCCCGTCTAAGTTCACGTGCATTTCAATTGTATTTCCTATCCATCATCCTCCTGTCCAAATTATCGTCCCCATGCATTTCACAGCGACTCAATTTCATGACGGTCGATAATTGAACCATTGCATGGGGCCCTACTTCGAAGCAAAATTTTGTTCCAAGCATTACCTCTTTTACGGTGTAAGCATTACCACTTTTATAGTTGCTTCAGCGCCAATGCCTGCTCAAGCCAGTATACTGCGAAGCCACCTTGCCGCCAGCACCTGTTGTGTCCCCGCCCAGCGAGTTGCCCGGCCTTCTGTTGGACCCTGTCGTATCGCTGTCACTTCGCTATCGCATCCTCGGGCGGTGACCCGCACGTCCTGCGATTCCTGCTGATGTACTGTCACAATGTCGGGAATGTTACACGTGGCACATACCGATGCACTCTCACAATGTCAGGAGAACTACACGGGCAGTGTCAGGAGGCACCGAACTGGTGGTAATTTTAAACATGTGATGGGATATCACTAGTGTGCCTGTTCCAAGCCGGATTCACGCCTTGTCCGCATTCCCTTGGACTTGACCGCGACACGGCGCTTCTGTGGCGGATGGGTGAGTCCGACTGGGATAGTGGAGCGTCAAGGGAGCAGCTCGACATTTGTCTGTGCCACCCCAGGACGGGAATGGTTCGCCTTCCCCGTAGAAAAAGGCACAATGTACCGGTTATCTGACGCAATTACAGCTTATTTAATCACCATCAGTCTTTGACCGATTCATCAACATTCGCTGTTTGATTGCTCTTTAACTCTTTGCTGATTTCTTAACACACCTGACACCAACACGCGCATATATCCAGCCGCGTTACAATGATAAGTCTGTTTTGACAGCGTTTATCCTAAGAACCATTTCTCTAATTCGGAAGCTTACTATTGCAAGCTTGAGTCCGATGGCACGATCCTCTGGCGTAAGTGTTGTGAACCTATATGTTGTGACACGTTTGAACGTCAGGCAAACGAAAACATTGACATATTTCGGGCACATTTTTCAGCACTTGAGTTCCACACAACAATGGGTAGCATGTCATCCGATGTATATCATAGGATAAACCACTGCATTTGGGTCAGAAAGAGCCACACATATCCTACCTATGTCACCTTCTGTCAGTATGGAGAAGATCGACTTTAGGGAAGCACACTTCGTTTACGCCACCATGGGGTCATTCATAGCAATAAATACATTGTTACATTGACGAAACATAACTGATGCAGTTGTCATGGGCGACACTGAATTATACTAGGTGTGTGCAACATTCTCGTGACGAAATGTAGTGTACTTCATTGAAATCCATTCATTTGTTGCATCACCCCCTCTCCTTCCCAGTCATGCCAAATGGCACCGCATATAAATCACAAAAAAATTAAGCCTGCAATTTTCGTCTCGAAGTTCTAATGCATCGTCTGCAACGTATGTCATCCGGCCAAGCGATACTTTGGGTGTCCATGCCAAGGCATTTGCGTTTCTAGATCGGTGAAAGTTTGAACGCAAATGTAGAACGGATCTTTCTGGGAAGAATAGCCGGTAGCATTGAAAGGAAGGTCTGATGGGTGCTGTATAATCCGCCGTCAATGTAGACAACGTAAGTACACATTTTGAGCATGAGTACCACTTCATGCTTGCGAGAACAGTTACAGCTAACGCTTCCTTTATAAACATTCAGATGCTCTCTATGAGCATCCCACCATGCTTGTTCTGGGTGTGATGAAAACCATTGCTTTTGGCGCTAATTGACCCACCCTGGTCGATGCGCCAAAAATACTCTACTTAAAATAGAAAATACAAATTTTAACTGTTGCTTGATGATAGTGTGTTTTATCAACAAAAGTGTTCAAAATTCATGGTAAGGGAAGACGATGCTTTAACTCACCAATGCCATCAAGAATATAAATTAAGTCGTAAATCCGAAGTTAGTACAATTAAAATTCAGTTATTTATCGTCCTGAGAAGTGCAGATGGGACGTCGGACTTTTGATCCCCAGACCAGGGTTTGAAGCACATCAGCTCTCCCATGTCTACAGCAGGAGCTTTGTCGAATCCACACCCACCTCATCTCCCTTCTCTCATGTCTCATCCACACAGAAAATTACCTTTTTAATATGACAGGCACACATTCGTACGTTTTTGACGGACAGATGCCGGATTGAAACTGCTGACGACGTAGCTGCTGAACTGCAAATTGGCTGCAGTGGTCTGCAATCTGCATTGTGTGCAAAACGAAGAGTGGCACTCTATGAAATCGATTAGAGGGGGGAATGCATGCATTGACCGTGGGATTCCCATGCATTGGAAGGAGGACTAGCTCAGTTGGCTGCAGTGTTAATCCAGAAGACACTGGCGGCGAGTCGATCAGTGAAGGGCAGAGGCATTGGCCAACCCAATGTTATGCAAAGACCCTCCTTCGGCAAATCTGTGAGGCTGTTCGGGCTGTAGGGCTCCAAGTAAGGCTGCTTTCGACAGTCTTACTTGGAGATCGAAGACTAATGCTCACCTATGTTAGTAGCTGACAGGCATGTCCTTACCAGTACATTGCCTCTCTGTCCCGACATGCATGCAAATTGAGTCGGATCGACACAAATGTTTTTTATCGATGCGATTGTATCGGCTTATGCTTCACTTCACCTTGGCGGTGCGATTAACTCTTTTGCTCATGATGCCAGATCGCACGTGCTGCCAGATACCAGATGTCAGCTCTGGATACCAGGTGATGCGTTGTTTAACATCATCGAATGAAGATCCTGCATACTTGTGTAGTCAGAGACGTAACGGCTTGGAAAATTGCGCCGGCACATGCCACATCATACAACTAGGTTCACGAGCATCCGTGTGACGGGAATGAAGCCGGCGGTACGCTGATTTCGCCTGATTAACACTCAATGGCAGATGATTATTCACGAAATCCATTCTTCACTCATCTGTATATATTTGCTATTTTAAGTTTCAGTTTTCTATCACAGTTTTGAGGATGGGTGTACAAATCAAAGCCAAGGGGAATACATTTCACCGAGCAAGCAGCTTTTCAATAGAAATAAATACGCAAAGAATGCTATTTTCGCGAATATTGGAGGGGAGAGAGACACACTGTGGAGATATTGGAGAGGGAGCACCCAGCTTTTTCCCGCAGACTTGACCCATGCATGTAGGTACTGGTTGGAGAAACTAACGCGCATTTAATGTCAATGTAAAAGTGAATGGGTGGAGGGATGAACATCAAGTACTATTACGCTTTCGCTCATATTTTGGTGAATATTTTATCAAGATAATTTTTCAGCGGAAATATCTTGGCCGCCTTCCGCCTCACACTTCTATTACTAGGACCTAGGAATGCAGGTATATTGAAAACACGACGATAATGAAGTGCACCAATATACCTCGGCGTTGTGCAAAGCTCTACCTACCACGAAAAAAATATTCAAGGTTATTTCCGCCATGTCATATCTTTCCATGCATATACCTTTTATTTAACTGCCTTTACCTAAAAGGGCGGTCTAAGCTTCCAAGCAATGCAGCAACAATATCTCAAAACTATCCTAAAGTTAATAAACGATTTTTCACTGCTTATTTAGCTGAATTTTTCAAGATCGTAAGGTGAGGAATTGCAAAATGAAGGGCCATATTCGGAGATAAGGCGAGAAATACATCTTTACATTGTGTGCATTAGGCACCAACTTTAAGAAGCGAACTTTGTTATCCACTGCTGCACCATTGGAAAAATAATGCGCAAAACTTTGCAGGAAAGAGCAGAACTTTGCTACATAGCTTTCAATCGTGAGTAAAAGTATACATTGTAGATGTATTGTCTCTCCCTGCGAATATTGTCACTACGTTCCCGGATGACAGGTGCAACTCCGCCACGACAAATAATCGCTGAGGAAATATTGCCGAGAACGCCAACGTAACGAGAATGGCGTCATGCTACTAGAAATTCGCATTGTACCAAGATATAACTATACTTTAATACTTTGTTCCCCTTTCAGAGTTGAAGAGATCGTAAGGTTAGCGAAGCTACACACGACCACCAGTGTATTTATCGCTATCAAAAATATAATTTACCTTGTGTTCTGTCTTGGCATGTTTGAACTGGCTCATCATTTTGCTTGAGTAATGACCTCTGTTGTTGTCACGTGAACAAATGACGTTTCCTCACTTTAAAGCCTGACGTGAACCAATAATATTTTTAGTTCAATTATTTACCTAGTGTGTTTTTAGCTGAAAAGGTAATAATGACTGAAGTGGCTTTTCAGAAAATCCTTTCATCTCCTTTAAATCTCTTAGTGCTGGGTGAATTTGATCCGCGTAAGGCTCTGAATGCTCCTAAAACATTTCAAAGCATGCCCTCTGGAATTTAGCATGCCCACCTATAATTGATGACTCAATCTTGTGCCAAGCATAACATCTGTGTCACTTAAGGTAACAAAGCTAGGGTAAGTCAAAGTCAGGTCACGACGTAGTCTCAAAGCGGCTTTTAGTCGCACATATGAAGATATAGCATCATGAACTAACCGGTATTTATAAGCTAACTAAATTAAAACTGAGCTAACTCACATGCTCACTAATGGTGATACAAGTTTCTAGTCAGCACGAGGTCAGTTCACTTAAATGCGATCTGAAACGTAGCGAAAGTGCACGTTTACATTGTACGGAAGACAAAAATACAACTGTTACTAAGCAAATATGACTAAATCAGCAGTTACAATAACAGTTTTCCACACTGATTTTCCTATGGACGTGGGTAGTCACGATGCTTCTTTGCAAAATTTTGGATTACAAAAAAACATGAAAAGTAACCTTACCTCTTAAAAAATTAAATGGGCCCAACATTTCAGTTGGGGTTGTTATAATCCATTCGCTTTCCCCAAGCCCAATTTTGAAAATGCAACTTCAACAGGTCACCACATTGCCTTAAATGACCCTGAGAAAAGCCTGAAGTTTACACGTATCACAGGCGCTTTTGAGGCTAAAATGCGAGAATAGTATGCACAAAATGGCTATATCCACGTTTCCAAGGCAAATTGTGCATGTCAAGGTCGTTCTGATGTGATTATGATCACGGTATGTTTTGCTTGATGCTAGATTTAAAGAAGAGAACTGGGAACTGAGAACTAAGAACTGGAAAAATGAGGTATTTCTTCAGATGGATTGAACATTTTGTGTTGCTCTGGTGCCGCCTGTTGTATTTGCCTGAGCACTGTCTGCTTCGAACGTCGCCAGCTTAACCGGTCATCACATGCTTCCTTGCATTGATCTGATCCGACCCTGGTACGTCTATGATATTATTCTTAATTTTATGTTTATGCATCAGCCATGATAAAGCATGAAATCCCATTTGTTCGACGACCAGGATCCGGAAGCTGTGGCAACAACCGGTTAGATGGCTGCACCCCAGATATTGACCTACTTAGCCTGACGCGCAACATCAGCAGAGGTAGTCTTGATGACCTCAGGTAATCTTGTGGCATTGCGTATCATGGGCATCACGCAGTACAATTTGATTTGACAAAGTCCACTATGAATAATTAGTTTTTATATAATAAATATAAATATACTTAACTTTTACCATTCCTTAAGCAAGCTTTTTGTCCCAGAATGCGGACTTGATCCTCACCAAACATAGTTGACGTCAGTGAAATAGGCGTGGAACTTGCGGATCCTGCCATCATTGATCATAGTTCATAGTTCAAACTGATCATAGTTGGCTCATGTTGATTTAACCCAGATGATTGTCACTTCAGTAAATACAATCGTATTGAGAAGAGCAATTCCTAAGCAAATTACGCTTAAATCACTGGAATTGAGCTTGAGTTAGAATTAGGAGTATGCCATGCCACTGCGTGTAATTTTCATAAATTGAACCGAAGAAACAACTTGCCGAGATCCATACCACATATGTTACTAAAGCATCCAAATATGTATCGAAGTATTCCGAAAGGACGACAATGTGTTGGCGGGAGGCAACAACGTGATGACAGCCACTGCTATGTCCCGAAGTGTTAAGGGAGGATGATAAGGACGACAATGTGTTGGCGGGAGGCAACAAGGTGATGACAGCCACTGCTATGTCCCGAAGTGTTAAGGGAGGATGATAAGGACGACAATGTGTTGGCGGGAGGCAACAAGGTGATGACAGCCACTGCTATGTCCCGAAGTGTTAAGGGAGGATGATAAGGACGACAATGTGTTGGCGGGAGGCGACAAGGTGATGACAGCCACTGCTATGTCCCGAAGTGTTAAGGGAGGATGATAAGGACGACAATGTGTTGGCGGGAGGCGACAAGGTGATGACAGCCACTGCTATGTCCCGAAGTGTTAAGGGAGGATGATAAGGCTTCTGGTTTCGATATAAATAAATTCACTGTTGGATACTTTTCCATGGGAACGTCGGCAATGAATACAAACCAAATGTTCTGGTTGCATATGAGGGACAAGCTACTGTGGTATATATTTACGGTCCACCTACACCATAAATTAAATACTCAACTGAGCATAGACTATGGACCGATAGGCTTTCATAGAATTCCATTAACTCGTCTCCTGCTTCTCCCAGTTTCCATATGCACCGTCTTCCTCAGTATCCATTCGCATAAATCATATCGCAGATGTACTTAGTTCCCATGGACACAAATTGTGCTTGTCACGCTCATTCATTAGATATTGCATACGCGAGTCGTGCTGGTCGCACTGACTCACTCAATCCTCACAGATGCGCTTCCGCTGCCATGTTAGCCTATTCCTTAAATCGCCATGTGTACGCATACATGGATAACCATGCTGCATGAAACATTTCCTTGAGCCGTCGTCCACCTACAACAACTGCCTGCATGGACCCAGCAACATCCTGTCAATGTGTAACCATCTCACAAGCGACGTTGTTCAGTTATGTTGGACTATATGCGACATGACGTACGGAATGCACACCACAGAGATATTCTCCAATCGTTCATCAGATGCAGTGCAACTGCGTTCTATCATATCACCCCCGAATCTGCCAAGGTAGACGGGGATGGGGTGCGTGCGACATCATGCCAATACTGCATATAATTTAGCTGGAATGTCATTTAACATCATGAGTGGTGCACGAAAATAGTTCAGAACTGCCGACATCCCATACCTACGGTGGCGGAGTGTTCGATCCCCTCGCGGCCCGTGCCGCGGGGACGTCGCCGACGGTGCGCGCTCCGCAGTGCCGGCCGGCCCGAGAGCCTTTCGCCGCGCCGGCGGCCCAACCGCGCTGGCCCGCCGCCTTCTCAAGGCCACGCCCAGCTCCAGCAGGAGGTTATAAAGCGGGCCGACCACCGCGTCGGCTCACCGTAGCCCATCGACAGACAGACATGCAGGTGTTGGTGGCTCTCGCCGTGGTGGCACTCGCCAGCCCAGGTAAGCGCCGGCGCTGCCCTGCGCCGGGGACCGCGCATGACTGATGCGTGACTGATGCGCGACTGAGGCGTAACTGACGCGTGATTGATGCGTGACTGATGCGTGATTGACGGAAGTGAGCTGACAGACTGGCGGCCGGATGAGGTGGTTGACAGGTGTGTTCCGGTGATGTTTCGTCGGTCGTCGTGCTCGGTTCACGTCTCGTAGCTTCCTCTTGGACTGGAGCTGTGACCCTGCTGACGGTGTGGGTGGCGCGCAGACGTATGCCCGGGTGGAAGAGATGCATGTGGTGCTTTTCTGAATGGAATCATACTTGATGGATAATGCGAGGCCTCTTCTAATATCCTGGTCCCTACAGCTATGCGCATCTGGTATCACTGGCGGACTTAGGACTTTGCTAAGAGCAGCGAGTCGTAATTTTGAGAGGGCGCCTTTCCACTCGGAGGGACACCTTCGACTTGTTGAGCGGGCGGGGGTGGAGGAGGGCGTTTGCACTCAAGCCTGCCACAGGGGCGCCTTTCTATTCGAATGTCACTTTCGACTGAAAATGTCTTGAGCGAGGGTGGGCGCAGGATGCATTCGACCTTCCCGTGGTCCCTTTTTCGCATGAAGGGGTGCCCAACTCCATCGTGGGGGGGGGGAGGTGCCCCGATCTCCCCTCTTCCCCTCTTAGGGGCGCTAGGGGGCGATCGCCCCGTCCGCCCCTCCTTCCTTGAATCTGTCTATGTCTGGTAGGCATTACGCTTGCTTCTTTTAGTACGCTATTTACATTTACATGTGATACAGTTGAAATGAAGATGAATTCATTAATTTTGTTTCATACATTATGAATTAGAACTCAAGTATGTCACTTGATATTTCTTGTGTGTGTTTTGCGATCCAACTGCGCTTTTGTTGTATAGAGTTTACTATTCCAGAGATGGGCTTAGCCCTTTAAGCTGTAATTCGTCTATTAGACTAAGATAGACTCCAATTTGTTTACCACGGTTATTAGTCAATAGAAGTTCAAGTCTTTTGACCTTGACCTTTGATTCACATGATGTACATATGCTGAGATTGTGTTGCCTGGCTTAAAAGACCCATCTGCTTATTTCGCATAATTTGAAGTAATTGAACAGTAAACTGAAGACTCTTCAGTTTGAAGTAATTTGATAATAACTTGTCCAATTATTTTGTCCTAATAATTGGTCGAATTGGAGCTACCTTCACGGTCACAAGTCTCGGCTAATATTTACTTCCATGCTGAGCATCAAATGCGCTTGCATTGGCATAAGTAAGGTGCGCTTTGCTGTCCCCTAGCGTCACCTGGTGCGTATCGTGATGTCCTATTGCTAGCCGTGGCGCATCAGTGCATCAAGCTGATTCATAGCATGCCAGATGCTATTATGTAAATATCCATGGTAACACCTGCTTTTTAGTGTACTTTTGGGTGTCCTCATGACTTCCATTATATCTCGGTATGTCGTGGTCTTGTGTGAGTCTCGGTGTTTTCTACTTTGTCTCTGTGAGTGCGGTTTGGGTCAGTGTATTCATTATTCAGTGTTGTCCCGGTGTTATCCAATGTGTTCTGTGCTGTGGCATGTGGGTGTGATCTAATAATTTCTGGTTCATTCAGAACATGTTCTTTATGTTCCAGCGTGCTTAGGACGCGTCATGTCTTCGTCCCACTGTGTGTCTCAGTGTGCCCACGTATGACCAATGTAAGTGTCTCATTGTGGTATGCACAATGCATCCTAGTATGCCCCGGTATGTCCCGTTATGTCTCGGGTCGTCGCTACATGCTCTAACATATCCAGATGTGCCTCGACGAGATTCGATTGATTCAGTGTGATCCAGTATATTCCGGTGTGTTCCGCACACCGGAATATCGATCTGCTTCAGTGTGTTCCGGCGTGTTTCTCTGATGCATTCCGATGTATCTCGTGGGAATGATGTGTCTCAACATGTCATGATATTTCCCGGTCCGTGCTGATGTGCTTCGGTATGTCCACATATTCCCCGGTATGCCCCATTGAGTTCCAATGGCTGTCCTCTGCTTCCGTGATTCCAGTTGGTTTCTGGCAATAGTCGTATGACACCAGCCCAGTTATTCATTTCCCCTCTTCCAATTATTTTCGAAATCAACACCTCTAGCTATCAGCTGGTTTTCCAAATAATTTTAATTCCGCCTGCTATGGAATGCGGGCGAAGCAGCGGTGGTTTCCCGGTGGCCTGAAATGCAGTCTCGGGAGGATTGTGTCTTGTGCACAAATGAAGTCTTCAAAGGTAGCCTATATTTTTTACTGCAATATGTGAGAACGTCGTGCACTGCGATCAGTATAAGTGTAATCTGCAGTCTCCTCGTGTGCTAAGCCTGCGGTCGTCTCTGGTTACATGCCTGCACTGTCTGGCTCACGTTTCACGGTACTTAGTTATGTCACCTGACACCAGCACTAAGCGTGGCTGCCAAGTTCACAGTGAATGGCCAACACTGCGCAACTGTTCTTGCACGATGTAATCCCCGCACATTCTGGTTTTTAGCGCCCCTGGTCTAAATGCAGGATGGCGGAGAATAGAAGAACTTAATACTGAATGTAACCTTTTTTAGCACTGGTCGAAACCTTTATGCCTCTCTCTCTCTCTCTCTCTCTCTCTCTCTCTCTCTCTCTCTCTCTCTCTCTCTCTCTCTCTCTCTCTCTCTCTCTCTCTCTCTCTCTCTCTCTCTCTCTCTCTCTTTTTTTTTTTTTTTTTTTTTTTTTTTTTTTATCTCTTCTCTCTTCTCTCTTTTTTTTTTCTCTCTCTCTCTCTCTCTCTCTCTCTCTCTCTCTCTCTCTTTTCTCTCTCTCTCTCTCTCTCTCTGTCTCTCTCTTTATCTCTCTCTCTCCCTCTCCCTTCTCTGTCTGTCTGTCTTTCTCTCTTTCTCTCTTTTTATCTCCCTTCCCATGTCTTCTCCGGCTAATCGGTAGACCAACAAGTAAACAGTAATTAATTGTAGTAATCTGATTATATTGGATAGGAAATAACTTGCATGCGTATCGTCAGTTCTGCCAGTGTCTTCTTTCCAACCTATCACCGAAAGTCTTAAATGTCAAACATGCGTATTATATATATATATATATATATATATATATATATATATATATATATATATATATATATATATAAATATGTATATATATATATATGTGTATATATATATATATATATATATATATATATATATATATATATATATATATATATATATATATATATATATATATATATATGTATATATATATATATATATATATATATATATATATATATATATATATATATATATATATATATATATATATATATATATATATATATATATATATATATATATATATATATATATATAATAAATGTATATATATATACATATATATAGTAAGATATAGATGTCAGTGCATTGAACTAATTGTATATGAGACATCACGGCCCTGACATTTCATCGACGGTTTTCAGCACTAAGTGGTATAGCCATGGTAATTCCCTACCAGTACGGGTGTTTGTGAGCTGGAAGTCATATTCCAGGTTTAGAAGACCATCTTATTCAATGATAGGCAGGTACAAATGTTCAAGACCATCTGCATTAGTGCATCGCATTCCTGCTACCATCACTGGAACCCGACAGCATAACATAGTTAAACATACTTTACGTGCTGTTTGTCTGCCATCGTCACTGCTCTTGAATCCGTGTATTGCATGAAATGGGTGTTATAATCCGTGTATTGCCTGCAATGGGTGTCATGATCTGTAGCCATCATCGACTAGTCGCGATCAATATGCATCTGCTCTGGTCACCATTAATTACCTGTCTACGATATGTTCAATGTCACTTGCTATTCATCAGTATCCAGTATCGGGCACCACATTCGATGGACCATCGCACCAGACGAATCCATCGCGTCAGCTGACCGAGCTCATGAGCGAACGATACACTACACACGAGCCCCTGGAGAAGGACAAGCTGTCTCTTCGAGGTTCGAAGGGACCACCGTCCCCGAACACTTGGGTGCTCCTGTAGGTTACTGCTAAGGCGATCCTGAAATTCTGCAGTGTTCTTAACATGCTTGAAAATATTCACACATCACATTGATGTTCCAGTGATTACCATATGCTATGATGACTCCGTTTCAATAGCAAGTGCAAAAATGTGTACTACACAATAATTGTGTGGGTCAAGTATGTCATCCTTCTGAAGAGGGAGAGGGAGGGCAAGGAGGAATATAAGAGAGGCATATTCTCAACCCTCAAGGAATGCAGCAATGATACATGCTTTTACATGTGCAGTGGATAGCGTCCAAAATTTGCTCGAAGTGCCACTTGTGCCATTTAGGTTACCCCGAAGTGAATGTATTGTACCAATCGAACAGCTATGGAAGCGGAGTCTTCACACGGCAAGGGCAATAAGGGATCAGCAACAGAGACCTGGCAATGTGCTGGTCAGTGATTTGATAAGTACCTGCTGGAGAGCGTCATTCAGTCGATCTATCCCACACCGAGTATGCCTTGGCTATGCCTCTTCCCTCATAATCATTATCAGGGAACATGCATATTTGAGGACACGAATCTTGAATCGGTAATATTTAGTCTCACAAGTGCGAGCCTCCAGTGGCTGAAAGAAGCTCCGGCATCGAGATCGCTGGCATGAAAATATCATGCATATGCCTGTTCAGACATCAATCGGGTGCAAACAAGCCTTGTCTTTTCGACAGCATTCCTGCTTCGAGCAGGGCATGATGCCACAATGCGAGGCGATGGCATGCTACGCACACCCTGTTCTCAGCACCACCGCACATGCTGCTGCGACCGCAGGCTTATCCTGTCACGCTATCATAGGCTGCTCTGTCTGCAACTTCGATCGGTGTCAGCCACGCGGCATTTCCGTGTTTTCGACGCGTGCCGGGACCGTCACGGGTCGGTGGAAATACGCCGCGAATGGAGGTGACTGGACCAGGGCGGGCGCAGCCGGCGTCGGTGCGGCGCCAGCATGTGGCCCGGCCGGCGCCTACATGTGGCTCAACGGTGCCGGTTCGGCTGCGACGACCAACTTCCCGCCGCCGCGCCGTGGGGTCACCGGCCACGGCGGCCGCCGGCTGCCGGCAGTGACGTTGCCCGTGGGGTCACCGGCCACGGCGGCCGCCGGCTGCCGGCAGTGACGTTGCCCGTGGGGTCACCGGCCACGGCGGCCGTTGCCCGTGGGGTCACCGGCCACGGCGGCCGCCGGCTGCCGGCACAGGCGTTTTCCGGCTGGAAGACGCCGCCACAGTGCGTGGCGCACGCGGAGCGCGCGGCGTGCACGACGCGGCGCACGAGCGCATTGTCTTGTCTCAGCTGCGGGAGCGACTGGTGGTCTGTCAGCTGGTGTGGCTGTCGGCTGGTGTCCGACTGCCAGACTGCCGACTGGCGCGTGTCCCAATGCGCCGTGTCAGCACTAGGTGCGGTACTCGGTGTAGGCCGTCACTGTCCAGCGGGCCGCCGGGAATTGATGGTGCATATTTGCATGAACATCAAGAACAGGTTTATAACTGTGTCAGCGCCTCCTGCTCCCAGGACACCATGTAGGAGTTCCGCTGTCGTGCAGATGTTGGTGGCCATCCGTAGGAGTTCCACTGTCGTACAGATGTTGGTGGAGTCTGTTGGGGCTCACCTGCTGTGCAGATGTTGGTGGAGTCTGTTGGGGCTAACCTGTCGTGCAGATACTTGTGGCCATCTCGTTCTCAAGAACTACTTTCCCATGAGCTCTCGATTTTTTCCACGGCAAACAGCAACCACTGCAAATGCCAAAGCAATGCTGCCTTCGACCAGCATTTCTTGGTATGCCTGATATGCCTGATGGTATGCCTGATATGCCTGATGCGTAATTATCCTGAATTTTTGGTAGGGTAATGATCAACATGCCTTTTAACCCTCGCACTATGGAGGAGGGATCATTTTCCCCTTAATATTTCCATAATCTTACTCGTGAACCGATCATGAGATCGCTTTGACACAATGTGCACTCCGTCAACTGATGAGTGCGCATTGTGTGAACAAATTGAGTTCCAGTGTCTTAAAATATTAGGCCTAGAACGAGGCAAAATCAGCTAAAAACGTCGTCCAAATGCGGGTTTTAGAAATACATTGAAGCATTTTGAAAACAAACCATACCAGATGCAGTCAAACACGAAATGCTGGTGCATAGACGAATGATGAACAAAAATGCCAAAAATATGACCTTATATTAGTTCGCTAGTTGAAATGAAGGTTTAAGGTTCACACAATAGTTTTCTTTGTGCATTGCTTTGAAGCTAATAAATAGCTATGAAAAATAAAAAGTATGTAGTGGCAAATTATGCCCTCATCATATCATGTCACGGAAGTATGGCCTGAAGTATCCCAAAATTGTGTGCATTGTAGGTGCTCTGAAGGCTAAAATGCGAACTATTGCAGAGACAAAGAGACAAAATAGCAAAACCAGGATAATTTCACACTACGATTTCATTTCTGATGTGACCGAGGTTCCCAAATTTGATATGAAAAATTATAGTTTTGGGGAGAAGTCGCAGAAAATGTCCAAACAATTATAATTTTAGAATCCTTGGGAAAAAGAAAAAAAAACTCAAAGGGTGGAAAGCATTTCATTTTGTTTCGGTGTCAATCATTACCATTTTCTAAGCGCCATCTGATTACAAAGTCTTCAGCAGTTCATCTTCAACAGTTCATCACATATTTCTACGACCTTGACGGTGTCGATTGCCCTGACATTTGTTCGTGTCACCTGTGTTGGACTAAATCTTCGGTTTGCATATCAGCAATATTGAAGCACGAAATCGTGTTCGTTTTATGAGCGGGGCCAGAAAACTACGACGGAGATGGGTGACCGACTGCACCCCCGACATTGATCAGCCGACACCGTCTTGAGCCGACCTGGAAGGCTAAGCAAAAGATAAAGAAAAATGCGTCGAGTAAGTTTGAAAGTCCGAGGATTCAGCTACATAATACCGTTTACCGCATCTCAATATCTTGCTCAAAACAAAAGATAGTAGGGGGTCAAAATAATCACCCTGACTGCCATGGCTAGAAAACTATCTCACGCTGCAGTTTTGATCTCAGCTCCAAAAAGGGTTCAACCACAAATATATTGTGGGTACATTCTCGATGATATTGCTCCGACTGACAATATTTACAATATACTGCTTATCGAGCAAGAAATTGCCAAAGATTACGAGGTGCACCATTTACAGCGCACTTTCCCGCAGTTCGAAGGCTTGCCAATACCACTTTCACTTATGTGTGTGGTCAGCTCAACATCAATTACGTTTATACTGCGGAGTCTATCAGCCAGAGGTGAAACTACATATCTTTTCCCTTGCCCTATTTTGAATATCCACAAACCTGAGGTGCACATCTACGAAGTTACCTTTCAGATTGTGTGCACTATTGCCGTTTTTCCAGCTATTTATTTGGAATGGGTAATGAAGGCACCGTTAATGGCTGAATCGACTCCTAAGCAGCATGAAGCCTCCTCGAAGAGCGGGCCTCCTCAGACCGGCTGACCCGCCTAGTTTTGCAACGGCGCCGCGGCCGGTTGGGACACATTCTGCGCGGCGGCCTGGGTCCGCCGGCGGCCGTGCTGCAGCGCAGACGTGCGCCGAGCCGACTGCAGCTGCAGCTGGCAGACGGCGGCTGCAGCTGGCAGACGGCGGCGTCGCGACAGTCGGCGGCGGCGCGCGCGGCCGCCGCCCCTTGCGTCACCTCGGCGGCGGCCGTCGCCGACACCGCACCGATCAGCGCGTCCGAGCACGTCGGGCGCGCGGCGGGCGCGCGGCGGGCGCGCCGCCCGGCCGATTGCGGCGCGTGGCGGGGCGTCGGCCGCCGGCTGTCACCGCTCGGCGGTGAAGGGATGCCGGCGTGAGCAGCGCTCGCGGCGCCGCGCCAGCTCCGCCCGGCGAAACGGTCCCACGGCGGTCGGCGCAACGCGAGTCGGCATCGCCCCGTCTGGGAAACGCCGGCGCGCTGTCTGCCGGCAGTGCAGCGTGTGGCGGCGAGTCGTGTGGCTCGCTCGTCGCCACCGTCGGCGGCAGAACCACTCGCACACCGGCCCGGCTGCCGGCCGGGCGCCGCCGCAATCGGCCGGATCGCAGCGCGTCGCTCGCCGGGCTGACCGGCCGGCACGAGCAGGCCGCTTTCGTGGCCGGGTCGGTGACCGGGTCAGCGGGTCGGTGTGCGAGTGCACGGCCGCGCCGCGCGGCACTGTCACTTTCACGCACAGCCGGCGCCGGTCGGAGGTCGACAAACAGCCGGCCATCGCGCTCCCATCACTTCTGTCGCCGGCCGGCACACGCGGCGCGCCACTGCCGCCGTGGAACCGATTGGTGTTCGAAAGCTGGTGTCGGCGTCGCCCGTGGCGTTGGACGCGGCTGATGTCCCAGCACGCTGACGCAGAACGCCGCGTGCAACCGGTCACATGGTCCACCGCGTGCTAACCGGGCACCGAGGGCTGCACTTCGTGTACCGCTGGTGACACCTGACAGTGTCACCACTTGCCTCAATATGCCACCATGACCTGGTACAAGTGTAGGTTTGCCTGGGGCTGAAGATATCCGTGCCCTTCAGCAGGTGAGCATGTGAGCATGACTCCAAAGCAAAGTTCGCGTGGTAGTGGTGATGCTCTTCACAACGCGAATAACTCAATATTCTATAATCGTTGGTAGTGCTGCCTGAACGCACCACTTGTTCTTTGACCCTTGGTAGTTCTGCTTGAGCGCACCACTTGTTCTTTGACCGTTAGTAGTTTTGCTTGAACACACCACTTGTTTTTATCCTTAGTAGTGCTGCTTGAACGCACCTGTTGCTTGTTCGCAGGCGTGTAATGGCGCCATTATTATGTGGACAATCGAAGTAATCTAATATGGAATGCTTGCATTTTCGTTTGCAACACCTGACTGCGCAATCCTAATCGAGGCCTTCAAATTACCAAAACGCATTATCCTCGACGGAGTGTGAGAAGTGACGTCTTGCGCAATATCACACAGGTCTCACTCGCCTCACTGTGCAGACATTTCAATGTCTCTCCTCTGAGTGTCCGGGAGGGCGGGTGAAGGGGGAGTGGGGGAGGAGCCACGTCCGACCGGTCTCCCCAACACCGGACCTGCACCTTTCACTGTTGCACGGGCCACAGTGAAAGGCTGGTCGGTGTTTCCGACAGGCTTGGTCAGCCTGGGACTCAGCGGTCCCGGTACAGTTGGGGCGACTTCAGACGCCCTGAGACGCTTCTCCCCTCCCTGGCCAGGGCAGCTGCAGCTCACCGACCCGCTGCAGCCGCGACTGCCGAACGGCCTTCACCGGTGCAGTTGGGGAGGAGACCAGCCTTGCCGCAGGCTGGTCCATATCAGGTCCGGCTGGCCAGAGGTGTATGTGAGTGGTTCACGTACTGAAGCGTGACAGCCACACCAGCCGCCGGACGGACACCGTAGTGATGGCGCACGGTAATGCCACACGCCGGCACAACGGCCACTGTCGCGTGCTTCGAAAGCAGTTGATCATTCTGATGTTGGTGGACAGCTAGCAGACACGCTCACCAGAAGTGTCACTTCAGTCGTGACGGTGTTCGTGCAAAATGTAGGTGGGTCTCGCCTTTGTCTCAATGTAGGGCAGATACAATTATGTAGACGTGAGTAGTGAAGCACTCCTGTACTACATCGTGACTGAGCTGTCGGGGCTTCTTGTCGTCGGACCCATGCCGATTCATCGCCCTGCTGGCTAAATGTCCAGCTCCATTGAGGCGCACAGCTGTCCGCCACTTGGCTGATTTGTACTGCGTCTCGGCTACGTCGTGTCCCGGTCCATTGATGTGCGCAGTGGGCGCAGTCGTCGATCGCCGAGCCGCGCCGACCTCGGCGCAGTCACGCTGACACGCCGGTCGGTCTCCGCTGATTTGCACGCATGTCTGCTGTGTCGCGACCATGCCACGCCCCGCCACTCGGTGCGCACGTGACGCGGGCCCCGGGCGGGTCGGGCGTCACACGGCGTGACGAAACATCACGCGGCAGGCTCGAGGCGGGCGACGTGACCGCACACCATCGCCCTCGACGATGACCACGATTGTGCAAAATCCGGCAGGCCGCCATGACTTATTGTTTGATTCTACGCGGTGTTGGATGTAGGAACCGGGGAGAGCTGACGTCATCATGTTGCATTGAGTCTGGTGCTGGTGTTGGTGTTGGTGACGGAGGTGCCAGAACGGTTTACGTAAGGGGCATAGACGGCACGCATAGGTCAGATGACTGGTACTATTATCAAACGCTGACGTGTCAAGTTCGACATCCACTCATTCGACTGGAGCGTACTAGGTCGCATCGCGCCTTTTTGGTGGGTGATTTTCTGTCATTCATTGGTCGATGATTTGACGCGAGGTGATGCAGTCAGTTATGCAGTGATCACTCGTTCTAACCTCATCGTCAATCTTAAGCAGGTATATTAGGGACTATGCACCCTACTCGTGCGCAATTTTTATCTGGGTCTGCAAATCCCGCTGTTGATGCAAGCATCATTGCGAATTTTAGCACGGTCTGCTAAACGACATCTTGTTGATGACGGCCTCTGGAAACAATGAAACAAGCTGTCCTGTCGTTCTGAGCACAAACTGTGGCTCAGTTTTTGCTTGTTTGTGCTCCTCACATCAACATAAATAATAGGACGGCCGCGCTGGTAAGTGGGCCAACTGCCCCCGATTGTCGGCCGGCCGTCCCAACAACAATGGCAGTTCAGGCGATGAAAACACCGCCTCCATCACGGCGGCACTAACTCGTTAAAAACACCACCTGCTCCGCTCCGCCCACCCGCTCCGGGATCCCTGTGCCGCGCCTGAACGGATCTTGATCCGGATCTGAATTGAGTGCGCAGTCACGCCAGCCGTGCTCCGGGCGTGGCCCGAGGCGATGTCGACAGCTTGGCCGAGGTGCACGCTTCGTTTCGATATGCACGTGTGTGCATGGTGGACGGCGGCTGTTGGGATCGTGCTCCAGGCTGCGGGACTGTACTCCGTGCAGGCTGGGACGAGCATCAGACGTGGGATCCACTGCTCTGGGGCTGTCTCTGGGCAGTCTGGGAAAGGTATGACCCAGACTGTTTCGGACACGTTCACAGCTGTCCGGGCCACGCTCGGAGCTGTCCGGGCCACGATCGGAGCTGTCCGAATTTGTCCGAGCCGTGCTCTGGACTGTCCGAGCCGTGCTCTGGACTGTCCGAGCCGTGCTCTGGACTGTTCGGGCCGTGCTCTGGACTGTCCGGGACGTGCTCTGGACTGTCTGGGCCGTGCTCTGGTTTGACTGGGCCGTGCTCTGGACTGTCCGGGCCGTGCTTTGGACTGTCCGGGCCGTGCTCTGGACTGTCCGGGCCGTGCTCTGGACTGTCCGGGCCGTGCTCTGGACTGTCCGGGCCGTGCTCTGGACTGTCCGGGCCGTGCTCTGGACTGTCCGGGCCGTGCTCTGGTTTGACTGGGCCGTGCTCTTGTCTGTCTGGGCCGTGCTCTGGTTTGACTGGGCCGTGCTCTTGTCTGTCTGGGCCGTGCTCTGGTCTGTCCGGGCCATGTGCCGGTCTGCCGGGGGCCGGACTGACCAGTGCCCAGCCCCTGGTCCGGCCTCTCAGGACGGCGCCTCCTGGGCCGCAGGCGTGGACCGTCCTCAGTGAGCGGGCCGGCCTATTCTGGAGCAAGGTCGGCAGCGCGTCGTCTTCCTTTCACTGGCTTCAGCACGGTCGGTCCTGGAGAGCGCAGCTGCCGTCCTCGGGCATCCCGCTCCAGTACACCTGCACCACCGGCGCCAGTAGACCATCCCCGCACCACCGGCGTCAGTAGACCATCCCCACCACCCCGTCAGTAGACCATCCCCACCACCCCGCCAGTAGACCATCCCCGCACCACCGGCGTCAGTAGACCATCCCCACCACCCCGTCAGTAGACCATCCCCACCACCCCGCCAGTAGACCATCCCCGCGGCACCGCGCACACCTCAGCACCCGCCGACGCCCTCGGCACCCCACACCGTTTACTTGCACCCAGGAGGTTCCCGTACATGGACATCGGAGCAAGGTTGGGGTACGATGACAGGGTTTCCATAGTTTGGGAAACTTAACCATTGGCCCTTTGGGTGCTGCATGGGAAAACTCGATTTAGTAACTGGCCTGTCCCTACACTTGTTCAGATCTTCTTACTCTTCTGTTGTGCAAAGCACTCTGACTAACCCAGACCATATGCTTATAAGTTCTTTAGTTTCTACCAGCTAAGTAAAGTTTCAAGCACGATTGGTCCACTGGAAGTAAATGGGAATATATTGAGTGAGGATGGTGAGATGGCTGAGGAGCTGAGCAAGCAGTTTAAATCAGTGTTTACATTGGAAGATGTGACTAATCTGCCAACCGTGTACCACAGTTCAGTGACAGGTGATCGGATAAACGATGTTGATTTCATTGATAGTGATGTTGTTTTCAATCATATCAGGAAAATAAAGCCAAACAAGGCAGCAGGACCTGATGGAATTTATGCTAGGGTATTGCGGGAAGCTTAAAAGGAACTGGCAATTCCACTTAGTATAATATTTTGTAGATCAGTTTCACAAAATGAAATTCCAACAGATTGGAAAAAGGCAGATGTAGTTCCTATTTTCAAGAAAGGAGAAAGAGGGAAAGTTGAAAACTATAGGTCAGTAAGCCTCACATCCCTAGTCTGCAAGGTGCTCGAATCAATTATCAAGGATAGAGTAGTTAGTTTTCTGGAAGGAAACAGATTGATTCAAGATATTCAACATGGGTTTAGAAAAGGCGATCGTGTCTCACAAATCTCTTGGACTTTTTGAATTTTTATACTGAAATATTTGATCAGGGAAATCAGGTTGATGTAGCATATCTTGACTTTAGTAAGGCCTTTGACAAGGCATCCCATAAACGGTTCATTATGCAGCTTCAGGGCCATGGTATTGCAGGTAGCATTCTAAAATGGATAGAGTTGTGGCATTCAGATAGACAGCAGAGAGTGATGCTAAATGGTACAAAGTCATCATGGCAAAATGTTCTTAGTGGAGTCCCCAGGGGTCAGTACTGGTGCCACTATTGTTCATTATATTTGTAAATAACATTGAAAGTGGCCTAAGCAGTAAGGTTTTGAAATTTGCGGATGATTTGAAGATCTTTAGAGCAATAACAGGACACAATGAGCAGGTCTTGCTGCAGAAAGACTTAGACGAGCTTGTGAAGTGGTCCGAAAAATGGCAAATGAAATTTAATTTTGATAAGTAAAAAATCATGCATGTAGGTAGGCAGCATATGAAGGCTCCATACTTTATGGGTGGCCAAGTAATATCTGTGACTCAGCAGGAGAAGGACTTAGGTGTTAGTTTGAACACAAAATTGGGGGCATCAGAACAGACCAAAGAAGCCAGGAAGAAGGCTCTAAGAATGCTTGGAGCAATAAATAGGAATGTATCATACAAAAGTGAGGAAGTCATCAGGAAGCTTTACTGTGCATATGTCAGGCCACATTTGGAACATTGTGTCCAAGCTTGGTCCCCTAGTTATGAAAAAGATTGTTGTCTTTTAGAGAGAGTACAAAAGAGGGCAACAAAAATGGTTAATGGCATAAGCAACCTGGCATATGAGGAAAGATTGAAAAACTTGAATATTTTTTCACTTAGATATAGAAGGCTGAGAGGAGATCTTATCGAGGTCTTTAAATTTGTCCATGGTCAGGAACAGGGATATCTCAGGGAAATGTTTGAATTGAACAGAAATGATGCAATTAGAGGTCATCAATTCAAAATTAAAGTTAATCACAGCAGGACAAGGATAAGACAGTCTTTCTTCACCAACATGGAAGTAGAACATTGGAACCTGCTGCCAGAAACCATTGTCAGTAGCAGCACATTGAACATCTTTAAACACAGCATAGACACTCATTATAAGAAAAGAGGGCTTGCTTTTCGGTATTCCAGGGAGGGCTGATCGACGGATTTGGTGGGCAACTGGTTCAGTGTCCAGAGTGCAACCAAGAAGGGCCCTTGTGGCTCGTAGTTGCACTGATCTTTTATGTCTTTTATGTCTTTATGTGTAAGTTTGTACTTCGCGCGGGATAAGTGCTCCCTAAGAAGAAGCAGTAATTTGTTTTTGTAAGAAGCAGTAATCAGTTAGCAGTAATTTTAGAGAAATAGTACTGACCGCCATTGAACATCAAAGGTCCTTGTTTATTCCGTAGTAAGACAACAGGGATCTGGTACTATAAGGAAAGATCGTTTCGTCTTTCTGACATCAGGCTATGTAAACATGTTGTGCAGTTGGATGCTTCGTAGGGCTGGAGCAAAGTTCTACATTTTCCTCGGCCACCTTGGCTATATTTGTGGTATCAGTGTGTTGTGACGCTTGGGCTTGCTGCGCTCACTTCGGTGATCACTGATTTATCTGAATATTTTATCTTATTATTACCGATCTTTGCTGAATTATGTAGCGGATGCGCAAGTGAAATTTGAAACATGAATGCGGCGCCCATTGTGCGACACGGTGCTGACCTTGACACTGACATAAATTACGCGTCGGTAGCGCGGTGGCTAAGCTGACGCCATATGGCCTCAGCTGCTGAGTGCGTCGTAAAGCCACAGCCAATCAGCACTGACACCAGAGCTGCCTCTGTCGCAACGTTGACTGCGAGACAGCCGCTGCGACACCAACTGACCGTCGTCTGTGTTGCAGCGCTGTCGCAGGACAGCTTTCAGTGTCCGGACGAGCTGCCGGGCTTCTTCCCGCACGACACGAGCTGCGACAAGTACTGGAACTGCGAGGAGGGCGTCTCCACTCTGAAGACGTGCGGCAACGGCCTGGCGTTCGACGACACCGACCCCAACTACGAGCGCGAGAACTGCGACTACATGCACAACGTCGACTGCGGCGCCCGCTCCGTGCTCGGTGGGTGCTGCCGCTGACGTAGCTCACAGCACAGACACAGCACAGACACAGCACAGACACAGCACATACACAGCACAGACACAGCACGGACACATCACAACGCAGGCCAACACATCGAAACATATTACGACTCACGGGCACTGCACTGTTCGTCACAGTAGGAAGAAAAACAGCGCACGTGAAAGCGTATCACGAGGCAACGGCACGAAATGCGGTACAACACTGCACAACAAGAGCAGCACGACCTAACGAAGCACAACACAGCATGACCTGAAAAGTGAAGTAGCATAGCACAGCACGATGCTATGCAGTAGAATATATAGCCAAGTATAACACAAGCGGTAAGTGTAGCACACGACACATGAGAGCAGGTTGGAAAAGAACAGCTGAAGACGTTTCGCTGGAATTAGAACGTCGTCACCTCTTCTTCCATCAGTGATGCGCATGCGTTGTCATTGAGGTTCCAAGCGAGAATCAACCGATAATTCGAACCTGCTATGGCTGTCGATCTTGTGGATGCGCTGGCGCTGTCGTGCTCTGAGCAGGCATTGTCGCATTCCGCATCGACACACTCGGGTGGCTGTCGCATTTCGCATCGACACACTCGGGCGGCTGTCGCATTTCGCATCGACACACTCGGGCGGCTGTCGCATTCCGCATCGACACACTCGGGCGGCTTGTGCGCCACATTCGAGTGGCCTGCGCGCCACATTCGCGTATTTGGTAAATTGTGGCTGACTGACGTAGACTGTCGTCAGCGAGTGAGCCGATCCGCCGTATCAGCTGACGGTCGCCTCCGCCTCCTCAGAGCCGCCCATCTCGGCGCCCAACTGCCCGCGCCTGTACGGCATCTTCGCCGACGAGACCAACTGCAACACCTTCTGGTCGTGCTGGTCGGGCGAGGCGAACCGCTACGAGTGCCCGCCGGGCCTGGCCTACGACCGGAAGCAGCGCGTCTGCGTGTGGTCCGACCAGGTCGCCGAGTGCAGGCCTGAGGGTAGGTGGCCCCTCCAGTGGTGGGCAGACGAGGTGCCCGGCCAGGCGGCGCTCGTAGCGCTCTGGCAGTGTGCTAGAAGCGAGGCTCCGACGGAGGTGCTAGGGTGATAGCAATTGTTTGTTCAATACTATGTTGTGACAGAATACGCCAGCATACGCGAGTCAGATGATTCAGGTTTAGGTGACGCTAGTTTCGATCTGGCAGAAGATGCCGTTGGTGTCGGCCTGGCAGAATGCTCCGCTAGTATCGATCGAGCAGATGGCGGGATAGGTGACGCCACCGTCGCCTGCGCCGCCAGCCACCGCGCCGGAGCGGCCCACCTGACCTGACCTCCATTTTCGGCCGGCAGAGCTGGCTGACGGCTTCCAGTGCCCGGCCGACAACAACGGCATCGGCACCTACTCGCTGCACGCGCACCCGGAGGACTGCCGCCTCTACTACGTGTGCATGAACTCTTCGCCCCGCGAGTACGGCTGCCCGATCGGCACCGTCTTCAAGATCGGCGATGCGGACGGCACCGGACAGTGCAGCGACCCCGCCGACGTGCCGGGATGGTGAGTGCTCCCTCCCCTGCGGCGGTCTTCCGGTGGGAGTCAGTTGACGGTCAGACGAAGGCGCCGACACGACTGCCGACAGGGCTCTGCACAGGACTGATGTACATACAGCAGCAGCGGCCCGCTGGACATGACCGGCGCGCTGGCGGAATGCTGCTCTCCCATGCACCGACTGCACTGAATGTCTGCTCATCGCTTGCTGTCAGTTCGGCAATGTTTCGACAGGAAGCATGCCTTGCACCTGTCAACATTTGCGACGAATTTCCGGCGAAGGTTACGTGCTCATACTCTAGCTCATTAGTGATGTAGCTAATATTTATAACTCATTTAGCTGTCTACTCCAAGGGAAGCTTAAAGAGTTCCAACTGACAATTTCCTCCTGTTAGCTCATAAACGGACTGGCATGGCTCAGCATTAATGGCTTTGCATACCTGATACGGGTCGCCGTAGCAAATAATTGCACGATTTTCTTTATCATGCATGGACATCCCCTGTGCCGTTTACACGGTTACACTTATTTTCTCCATGGATGCTTCTGATGCCAGCACTCCATGGAATAAATTTATAGCTAATTGCGACAAAATTATTTGGCATCGTTTGTACTTCGGACTGGGGCGCATAAAAACCGACACTTCTGACAGTTTCAGCAACATACTGTAAAGTGACTACCGGATGACATGCAAATGTTCTGATTGCTGTGTCGACGTTCAGCCCTGCACAAAGGCATGCCGCTGCTTATTGCCTGCGAAACATGAGTTAAATGTGCTCGATTGTTAGCAATTAGAATGTAATAATGTAGCGCATGCTACATCCTTCTCCTTGTTGCCAGTTCACGTGTACATTCGCCAAACGAGCTGCACAGTGCGCTGTTGTTGCACCGCTTGCTGCCGCATCTCTGAGAGGGCCGGCAGTGCGGGGCGGCCCCTCTCGCCTGCCTGCCAGCGTGTGATCGCGGCCTGCCAGCGCGACACACCGCATGTCCGCCGGCCAGCACTAACGCTGACGCCCGCTAACCTGACGTTTTAGTGAAGACTACTACGGTGACCTGGACCTGAACGCCCTGAAGCAGTTCAACGGCGTGGGCGTGGAGGCGGCGGGCGGCGACTCGGAGCAGCAGACGCAGCCGGAACCGGTGGTGGAGATCTCGCGCCGGCGCCAGTAGGCGGGCCCGACAGCTCCGGTGTCCCCGGGGGTACGCACCGACTCGGACCGACTGACGGTCGCCGGCGCCGCGCCGCGTCACACCTCGTCGCCGCCGGTGTCGCGCCCGCGCCGGCACCGTCTCCCGCACCCACCCACCGCCGGCGCGGCCGGCACACGTGTGTGTAGGAGCGATCAGGCTGCCCAGGCGGTCGCATTGCCAACATTGTGGTTGTCCTAGGCTTCAGGTTATCAGGTTTCAGTAGCTTAACGTTGGCCTCATAGCGTCGCCGTGACGTTTGAGGAGCGGAGGACACCCATGGTCTGGCGGTCTTCGCCGACACACACACACACACACACACACACACACACACACACACACACACACACGAAGCACGGGCATCACTGCGTCATTCGTTATCGGCGGCATTGCTAGCAACGTCGTGCTTGCTCTCATGCACAGTCTGGGCAAGGATTTACCATCCATAGGTTTATGTAGATATACGACGGTGAGTAGATGACAAGAAGTCAAGATGTGGAAAATTGGCATGGATTATGTAGGCTTTAATCACGCAAATATTGTCAGTTACGCTAAAAACTAAGGCATAATGTAAGCTGAAAGAAAGACTGGAAGGTCATTGATATTCCTTCAGTTCTCCACAGGACATCAGAATTTTTGTTGTTGTTCATAAACTACTTGTAACCTAACATTTTCTAGCCAATTGCTAACCAATTAGCTTTTATAAATGTCGTATTTCTCCAACATTGGCTGCAGTGAAACAAATATAAAACCGCTTATTGACAACTTGCTAAGGGGTAAAATCAAATCATATCGACCTTCGCTATTCCCATCTCTCTCGCAAACCCAATTATAGATGTATTTGAATATATTGGATGCAGGTCCACGAGATACTCTCACTGTAACTTAGAAGCCACCGCTGCGGATTCCGAGGTATTGAACAAGCAGTCTCAGTAAACACAAACACATTAAATATGCTTTAAAGCCGAAGGCAACGGCAAGTCCCCGATCACATATTATTCCCACGGCCAGCTCTGAGCACATTTGCACAAAAGGCACACTCTGGTGTTCCAGTGGCCAGGCGGTGCAGCATGTGGCAGGCGAGGTCGAGCCTTCCGCCGGCTGCCACCGCTTGGCTGATGACGGCCTCTCTGTTTCAGTGAGGAGTACTACGGAGACCTAGACCTGAAGGCGCTGCGGGCGCTCGGCCTGTGAGCGCCGCCGCCGGCAGCCGCCGCAGAACACGGCGCGCCGTCAAAGGCAACTCTTCTAGTCGCGGCGCGGGCGCGCGGCTCTGTTGTGCGCGCGACCTGCGACAAGTTCTGAACGGCGCCAGCCGACCGGACGGCCGGCAGCGTTGGATCTTGGCGCCGGGGCTGGGCGCTGGTGGGCAGGGCAGAGGGCAGGTGGAGAGTGCTGCAGACTGTCACGAGCTGGCCGAGTCTGGTCAGTCCGGCGAGCCGGCGGGCTGACACGTCCGTCCCCGACATAGCGGCAGGATTAAGTTATTGTTCCAGACATGTTGTCCGGGCTGTCTGTCCCCCCAGACATGCTGATGTGTCTGAGGTCGCCAGTCTCTCACGCCAATGGATTCGAGTCCAGCTCACGTCCGTGCTGTCATCTACTTCACCTGAGCAAATGCTAGTATCCGCTATATTCATGGATTTGTGCTCGATTGTGTTACATTGCATTGTTCTTTCCCTTCATGGATGAACCACGATGGCGTGACTTCGAATCACCTGAATAAATCATTGATGGTACACATATTGGAGATCTTTTAGCTGGTGTCAACAACGACAACAACAACAACGAAAACAAAGGCAAATAATGTCACACCCAAAAAGAGATCATTGGCCCCGTATTATTCTATGTATATTCAGCCCCACGATTTCAGTTTTAGAGGAGACACGTATCAAGGAACTCATCTGATATCTCATCTGTATTTCGCACAACTAGGGACATACAACACAGAACACATATTCATACAGACATAGAAGGCATATAAATAAAACTTCGCGGACTTGTAAATGCTTTCTGTAATCTCATTATCCTTGAAGAACCGGTCTAACGAATATTGAATGCCTTTCACTGTTGTGGGTTCCATTTCGTCCCCATTTTCTTTCCTTTCATGTCGAACAGGTTCTGAAAGTAGGAGATCGGGATCTTCTGCAGGCATTTTCGAAGGTTAATTTGGTATTGTAGTTGCCATCGCTCATACATATTTATGCATGAGCTGTGCAACATTTGCGCCGCTATTAATAGCTTGAAGCAGTTGATGCTCGATGTCAGCATGGGTAACGTGTTGGCAAACTACATCGGTAACGTGTTGGCAAACTACATCGGTAACGTGTTGGCAAACTACATCGGTAACGTGTTGGCAAACTACATGGGTAACGTGTTGGCAAACTACATCGGTAACGTGTTGGCAAACTACATGGGTAACGTGTTGGCAAACTACATCGGTAACGTGTTGGCAAACTACATCGGTAACGTGTTGGCAAACTACATCGGTAACGTGTTGGCAAACTACATGGGTAACGTGTTGGCAAACTACATCGGTAACGTGTTGGCAAACTACATCGGTAACGTGTTGGCAAACTACATCGGTAACGTGTTGGCAAACTACATCGGTAACGTGTTGGCAAACTACATCGGTAACGTGTTGGCAAACTACATCGGTAACGTGTTGGCAAACTACATCGGTAACGTGTTGGCAAACTACATGGTAACGTGTTGGCAAACTACATCGGTAACGTGTTGGCAAACTACATCGGTAACGTGTTGGCAAACTACTCGGTAACGTGTTGGCAAACTACATCGGTAACGTGTTGGCAAACTACATGGGTAACGTGTTGGCAAACTACATCGGTAACGTGTTGGCAAACTACATCGGTAACGTGTTGGCAAACACATCGGTAACGTGTTGGCAAACTACATCGGTAACGTGTTGGCAAACTACATGGGTAACGTGTTGGCAAACTACATCGGTAACGTGTTGGCAAACTACATCGGTAACGTGTTGGCAAACTACATCGGTAACGTGTTGGCAAACTACATCGGTAACGTGTTGGCAAACTACATCGGTAACGTGTTGGCAAACTACATGGTAACGTGTTGGCAAACTACATGGTAACGTGTTGGCAAACTACATCGGTAACGTGTTGGCAAACTACATCGGTAACGTGTTGGCAAACTACATCGGTAACGTGTTGGCAAACTACATCGGTAACGTGTTGGCAACTACATCGGTAACGTGTTGGCAAACTACATCGGTAACGTGTTGGCAAACTACATCGGTAACGTGTTGGCAAACTACATCGGTAACGTGTTGGCAAACTACATCGGTAACGTGTTGGCAAACTACATCGGTAACGTGTTGGCAAACTACATCGGTAACGTGTTGGCAAACTACATCGGTAACGTGTTGAATGGCAAACTACATCGGTAACGTGTTGGCAAACTACATCGGTAACGTGTTGGCAAACTACATCGGTAACGTGTTGGCAAACTCACATCGGTAACGTGTTGGCAAACTACATCGGTAACGTGTTGGCAAACTACATCGGTAACGCAAACTACATCGGTAACGTGTTGGCAAACTACATCGGTAACGTGTTGGCAAACTACATCGGTAACGTGTTGGCAAACTACATCGGTAACGTGTTGGCAAACTACATCGGTAACGTGTTGGCATGGTAACGTGTTGGCAAACCATCGGTAACGTGTTGGCAAACTACATCGGTAACGTGTTGGCAAACTACATCGGTAACGTGTTGGCAAACTACATCGGTAACGTGTTGGCAAACTACATCGGTAACGTGTTGGCAAACTACATCGGTAACGTGTTGGCAACGGTAACGTGTTGGCAAACTACATCGGTAACTGTTGGCAAATATGGTAACGTGTTGGCAAACTACATCGGTAACGTGTTGGCAAACTACATCGGTAACGTGTTGGCAAACTACATCGGTAACGTGTTGGCAAACTACATCGGTAACGTGTTGGCAAACTACATCGGTAACGTGTTGGCAAACTACATCGGTAACGTGTTGGCAAACTACATCGGTAACGTGTTGGCAAACTACATCGGTAACGTGTTGGCAAACTACATCGGTAACGTGTTGGCAAACTACATCGGTAACGTGTTGGCAAACAGGTAACCATCGGTAACGTGTTGGCAAACTACATCGGTAACGTGTTGGCAAACTACATCGGTAACGTGTTGGCAAACTACATCGGTAACGTGTTGGCAAACTACATCGGTAACGTGTTGGCAAACTACATCGGTAACGTGTTGGCAAACTACATCGGTAACGTGTTGGCAAACTACATCGGTAACGTGTTGGCAAACTACATCGGTAACGTGTTGGCAAACTACATCGGTAACGTGTTGGCAAACTACATTACATCGGTAACGTGTTGGCAAACTACATCGGTAACGTGTTGGCAAACTACATCGGTAACGTGTTGGCAAACTACATCGGTAACGTGTTGGCAAACTACATCGGTAACGTGTTGGCAAACTACATCGGTAACGTGTTGGCAAACTACATCGGTAACGTGTTGGCAAACTACATCGGTAACGTGTTGGCAAACTACATCGGTAACGTGTTGGCAAACTACATCGGTAACGTGTTGGCAAACTACATCGGTAACGTGTTGGCAAACTACATCGGTAACGTGTTGGCAAACTACATCGGTAACGTGTTGGCAAACTACATCGGTAACGTGTTGGCAAACTACATCGGTAACGTGTTGGCAAACTACATCGGTAACGTGTTGGCAAACTACATCGGTAACGTGTTGGCAAACTACATCGGTAACGTGTTGGCAAACTACATCGGTAACGTGTTGGCAAACTACATCGGTAACGTGTTGGCAAACTACATCGGTAACGTGTTGGCAAACTACATCGGTAACGTGTTGGCAAACTACATCGGTAACGTGTTGGCAAACTACATCGGTAACGTGTTGGCAAACTACATCGGTAACGTGTTGGCAAACTACATCGGTAACGTGTTGGCAAACTACATCGGTAACGTGTTGGCAAACTACATGGGTAACGTGTTGGCAACGGTAACGTGTTGGCAAACTACATCGGTAACGTGTTGGCAAACTACATCGGTAACGTGTTGGCAAACTACATCGGTAACGTGTTGGCAAACTACATCGGTAACGTGTTGGCAAACTACATGGGTAACGTGTTGGCAAACTACATCGGTAACGTGTTGGCAAACTACATCGGTAACGTGTTGGCAAACTACATCGGTAACGTGTTGGCAAACTACATCGGTAACGTGTTGGCAAACTACATCGGTAACGTGTTGGCAAACTACGCCATGCTGGAGCTCCAACAAACGCCATCATAACTGTAGCTTCCGCACATATTTTGGATTCACATTCGGTGCATTGTGCAACATCTTTTGTTGAATTGTGCTTGCTGAATGTTGTGAAACAATTGATCTGGTAAAAAATATACACAGTTCACAATTTTCCCATGTAGCTTACCGGTTGCTACAAAAAAGCAGCCGTCCCCCACCGCTGAGTGCGACTTCTTTTAGACGTGTTCAGTACCTTTTAAGATTTGCGTGGCAGGCGATCATGTTGCCAGATTATTTTCCATATTTTCTGAGAAATATCCAGCTAAAGTGTTAACCAGGGTTAAAGAGCCGGGCACCGTGCAGCAGGTGTGATCCATGATGGCCAGCAAATCGGCCAGCACCTAGTAAAGTAGTCTCTCTGTCCGTTTTGATAATTGATACAATAAGTATCAATTCAGTCCTGCCCATGCTGGAGCGGGCAGTGCCCGTTGATCATGCTATATAGAAGGGCACATTCCTTCCCGAGATATTCGAACCCAGAAGGGCTGGCAACACGAAGCTTGCAGGGAGTGTGATGGAATTAGGGGAACTGTAAAAATGTGGTTAAACAAGGTCAAAGGTCAGGGTCATCCTTGATCAATCCGGCTCATATTCTAACAAAACGACATTTTGGAATATCAGGTGACCGACCGTGATCTGTTGTGATTAAAAGGACTTGAACCATGTCATATTGTTTTCGAAAACATAGCAATTACCCGTATCGGTTTGGTGTCAACATCAACCAGACGTGGAAAGAGCACTGCAAGAAGTTCGACATTTGTCTCATTCGAATCGCTAATGTTGATTTTCATGGTGGATGTCTCAAGAAGTTATAAAATGATCATTGAAATGCTTGTGGCATGCATTTGGCAACATAACTCACCGCCACATCAATTTTTTTATCGATGCGAGAAACTCTCGTCGACATTATCTATGCTGACTAGCAAGACAGGCTTGCTAAATCACCATGCGTAAAATGAAGGAACCCTAAGCCCCGCAAAACACCTAGCTGACAGCTGTGGAATCAGAGAACAGCCCACGAACCAGCTGACAGCCCAGCTGGCAACGTGAGGTCAGAGAGCAGTCCACGAGCCAGCTCACAGCTCAGCTGATAGCTGTGAAGTCAGAGAGCAGCCCTCAAGCTAGAACACCGGATTTTGTAACAGTATCCAGGTGAACGCCCCCCCATGAGAAAATGAAGTTGCGCAAGGCCTGTGTGATATGAGAAAGATCAATGCAAATTCCGTCCAGGTATTCAGCTGATAAACAGAGAATGGTAGGGCCTACGCAAAGCCAGAGCCAACCCACGAGAAAATGGGTAGTATGAATTAATGAAACCCATGTAGTTTATACTCTGGTATTACACGCACATGACTATGGTCTGTTCTGCGATATACACAAATAAACTATTTCATCATGTATACAAATGTTGATGACATTTAACTTGTCTCCATGGCTTGAACCCAAAGTAAGATATTTAAAACAGGCGCAGGTCTTACGAAGGGGAAGGGTAAATGCGATTTTATGCTATGTGACTGTAAATGTTCAATATTTCAACTTCGCGCATCTCTCGATCTTAAATTCTGAAACCACACCTGCGATCAAAATCTCAAAATTAGACCACCAGATAGCCAGAAGCTAAAAGAAGGAGCCCATGGTATTGAATACCAGGGTGAGCAAACTAGCAGCCAGTATGTAAGCGAGAGGCCACCCGACCCACTTAATCCCAAGCAGCAGGAGTGTGTGCGCAAGGCTACTCGGCCTGCACATTCCCCCTGTTGCCGTTTTCCCATACGTCACGACAGTGTGTGGAGGAAACACCAGCACGTGGTCTGCGGTTGGCACGACTCGCCGAGGGCCGTCAGTCACTGGCAGGTCGTGGTGGCGGACAGCACCTGTCCCTGACCAGGGGCCAGGCCACCCGAGTCAATTATCCGCAACGGCTGGTCCCTGTGACGCAGCGCTTGGTCTTGTCCCTGTGGGCCAGCGCTTGATCTTTTCCCTGCGACGCAGAGCTTGATCTTGCCCCTGCAGATCAGCGCTTGATCTTGTCCCTGTGGGGCAGCGCTTGATCTTGTCCTCGAGGGAGCATCGCCAGATTTCTCCCGTGGAGCGTCACCTGAGGAAGCGCCGAAAACGTCTCGCCGGGGTTTGTCCGATCCCAGGCGTCGTCACCGACACCAGGCACCGTTCGACCTGTGACCTCTGACCTGAGGTCAGCCATGTTGTGTGCCGGTATGCTGACGGCGGTGCTGTACCTGCTGCTGATCCATCATTCGACCGGTGAGAGCCTGGGCTCCAGACAATTGCCACTGGACGCCGGGCGAGGTGAACACGAAACAAAGTCTGCAAAGCCTGCTGAGAACTCCGAGAAAACATCGATGAATTCTGGACTTTCGCCAGACATGCACCACCAAACCAAGCGCAGTGTCGACTTGTACCAGGACGGCTTCAGAGAATTCGAGGACCCCGAATACAGTTCCGGCGCTAGTAAAGTCCATTTTGATCCTGAACGCGCTTCTAGTGCCCCTGGAGTGTATCAGGGAAACGAATTCAGTCCCAGTGCTCCTGGAGCGTTTCAAAATATCGAATTCAGTCCCAGTGCTCCTGGAGCGCTTCAAAACGACGAGTTCAGCTCCAGTGCTCCTGGCCTGTATCAGGGCAATGCAATTGTTGGCACAAATTCCGGACCACGTCAGATTAGCGAGTTCCGCTCGGGTTCTCCTGGAACATATCAGGACATTAGTTTTGTGTCCAGCGCTGACAGACCGTATCTATACACCGGGCCAAGTTCCAGCGCTCCTGGAGTGGATCAAATCTCTGGATATGGCCCCAGCGCTCCTGAAGTGCATCAAATATCTGGACCTAGCCCCAGTGCTCCTGGAGTGCATCAAGTATCCGGATATAGCCCTAGCGCCCCTGGAGTACAGTTTGGCGAAGCTCCCGCACGAGGTTCTGACCGAAATCGAGTCGGGACACGCCAGGGCAGAGGAGACACCCGCGATGGTACACCAGTGTCTGGAGGGTGCACATCTGCGACCTTTGATGCTCTGGTGAGTTAACCCACTGCGACAATTGACCGCCTTTGAGCTAACCCACTGCGACAATTGACAGCCTTTGAGTTAACCCACTGCGACAATTGACAGCCTTTGCACTTGCCGATGTGTTGTATGGATAGTGGCCAATGTAGTGAGCAGTATGCCAGTTTTAGCCGTAGTCAGTGAGCAGGGTGTGGGCGCTGTGTTTGCTCCCAGTGGTCACATTATCTGGCGAGCCCTCGGCTGGTAGCAATGTCAGGGGCGCGTGTTCGAATGGGCGCTGTGTGTGCTCCCAGTGGTCACATGACCTGGCGAGCCCTCGGCTGGTAGCAATGTCAGGGGCGCGTGTTCGAATGCACATTTTCCGGACTTTTTCCCGGTAAGCACCCCATACTATGAAGACTCTGACGTACAAAGTCTTGGCGGTCTATATCTAGTTTGCCATCTTACTGACCATTCCATGGGATGACATGCGAAATGTATTATTTTTTAAGAACCTAATGTTTCAATGTTGGCCATTGTGTCACTGAATCCAGCGTCCCTCCAGCTTTTCAGGAGTGCGTGTTTAGCGCCAAGCAATTCGCGCACAATTGTGTGCGCCTAGTGCCACTGAGAAGTACGCCGAGCCGGTCTGTAAACTGTACCTACCTGCTGAATAATGACGCATGTTGGTTTAGTTGGCAATAACCAAGATTATAATGCAGCTCAGCTCACTGTGGTTGATGGCTGGCCGAGCACATGCGACAGCAAAACTCGCCGTGTCAGTGTCATTGGTGATGATCGAGCCTGCAGTGCAGCATTGGTTTGTGTTCAAATCACGCCATGCTACACAAATCCATCCAGAAACTCGGGTCTGCAAAAGCATTCACAATCCTTTCAACCCCGTCCCTCCGGTCGTATCCTCACACCCCGTCTCGGGGGAGGTAAGAGCCCCCCCCCCCCCCTCTAGCGTCCAAACTAAGCCTTGCACCACAGCGAACCGGGTGTCGGAAAGGCCTGGACTAATTGGGCCAGAAATGCCCTACTTATTATTTGAGACTAATTTTGAAAATGAACATGATCGTTTTTCAGAACAATATTTGCTTTTTCAAGAGCATTTCCTATGTCCATTTCTGGTAAAGGCTGTTAAAACGCACGCCATTTGATAGCTAATTACACCGCGTGACAACAATATGACAACAATACTGTTATGACAACAATATCCATATTGGTCCAACATGGGCCAAAATTGACAGTGGCATTAGATCACTGACCTGATCCCAAATATAAATCCAAAGTATACGTGTTGTAAACAATGCCAAATTGTTGTCACGTAGTAAGATTCATTTAGATATATTTTGACGCTTAGGAGCTATCAACCATAAATCAAATTTCACAAATTGGCATAAGACATCCATCTTTTATGACCTTGACCTTGACCTTGACTTTGGTGCATCGTTTTGATTCTATTGGGTACTCCAGGTCGTTCAATACATGTCTGATGATTCTATGCCAGGGCTACTCGAAATAAAACATAAAATAAATGTTTAGGTAGGTTTGGCGCACTTTGCGCACTTTATCTTGGTCTACTACAGGTTACTTAACGGAAGGCAAGCAAATTTATTAAGTAAGTCTCATATGTCTGCATGCATACCGAAGACAGTAATGCGGTTAGAATAATATACATACGAAAAATCGAATTGCGACAAAATGTGCCAAATTGACCGTGAACTCAGGTCACGGACCTGACCTCACACAAGAATATGAGATATGCGTATGGTAGGTAATGCCAAATTGCACTCACGAAGCGAGTTTCCTTTCAAGATATTTTCATGTTCATGGGCTCCGACATTCTGGAGGTGATCCTCATTGACCTGAACTAAGTCAATGATTTCAGATGATTATAGATTAAAAAATATAAAGACTAGTCTAAAAGATAAGATCCGAAAAGATCTAAAAGATACTATAGACTCAGTAAGACTAGAAAAGATGATCCAAATGGTACTGAAAACGTCGTCGCCGTTTTGTCCATATCGCGAACAACCTGGGGGAGGGGGGGAGGGGGCGCGTAAAATGATCCCCCACGAGACAGGGTGGGTTAATAGAATCTCCAGATTTTCTTCACAGTTTTTCCGTTTACTCTACGAAAATGAGTGTTCCCTTTCTACTTGACCTGGCTCTCTTTCTTTTCATCTTCCATCTTTGTCTCATTTTGCTTGGCGCAAAAAGTTATCTTTCTTGTTTGGAGTGCTTCCTTGATGGCATCCCACGTCATGGCGGTAATATGAATAGCACGATATATGACGCTGCAAACATAGCCAATGTTTCAACGTGGAGGTATGCAAGCGGATACATGTGCAAAAATGGCTTTTCAGCAACCAACACGCCATAGGCACCACCACCATCAGATAACCTACTGTCTCCTCCACTCACAGCCAACACCATCAGATAACCTGCTGTCTCCTCCACCCACAGCCAACACCATCAGATAACCTGCTGTCTCCTCCACTCATAGCCAACACCATCACATAACCTGCTGTCCCCTCCACTCACAGCCAGCACCCCATCAGATAACCTGCTGTCTCCTCCACTCACAGCCAACACCATCAGATAACCTGCTGTCTCCTAAACTCACAGCCTACACCATCAGATTACCTGCTGTCTCCTCCACTCACAGTCAACACCCCATCAGATAACCTGCTGTCTCCTCCACTCACAGCCAACACCATCAGAAAATCTGCTGTCTCGTCCATTCACAGCCAACACCATCAGATAACCTGCTGTCTCCTAAACTCACGGCCAACACCATCAGATAACCTGCTGTCTCCTAAACTCACAGCCAACACCATCAGATAACCTGCTGTCTCCTCCACCCACAGCCAGCACCCCATCAGATAACCTGCTGTCTCCTCCACTCACAGCGAACACCATCAGATTACCTGCTGTCTCCTCCACTCACAGCCAACACCCCATCAGATAACCTGCTGTCTCCTCCACCCACAGCCAGCACCCCATCAGATAACCTGCTGTCTCCTCCACTCACAGCCAACACCACCAGATTACCTGCTGTCTCCTAAACTCACAGCCAACACCATCAGATAACCTGCTGTCTCCTCCACTCACAGCCAAGACCATCAGATAACCTGCTGTCTCCTAAACTCACAGCCAACACCATCAGATAACCTGCTGTCTCCTAAACTCACAGCCAACACCATCAGATAACCTGCTGTCTCCTCCACTCACAGCCAAGACCATCAGATAACCTGCTGTCTCCTAAACTCACAGCCAACACCATCAGATAACCTGCTGTCTCCTCCACTCACAGCCAACACCATCAGATAACCTGCTGTCTCCTCAACCCACAGCCAACACGCCTCAGGCATCACCACCATCAGATAACCTGCTGCCTAAATATAGAGTACAATGACACAATATGCTATATTCTTAGGAAACTACCCCAACGTTTCGGCTTAATGCTTTCATCAGGGTGACAAGTAGGATATTCGATTGATTTAAATATCCTACTTGTTATCCTGATGAAGGCATTAAGCCGAAACGTTTGTGTACTTTCCTAAGAATATAACATCTTGTGTCATTGTACTCTGTATTTAACTTGTCCAGTTAACCATTAACAACCTGCTGTCTCCTCCCCTCTCAGGCCGTGGGTCTGGAGTCTGTTCGCCGTCTTCTCGTGGGACTGGTCGGGTCAGAGCGAAGAGGTTCTCCGCGTCGCCGGGCCAGCTGCCGGGCACGCGGCACCGGTCTGCGCGATGTCGTGTCACGTCTGGAGAGGAGCGTCGGTCGTGCAGAGGCGGCGCTGTCGACAGCCAACAGCTGCAGTGTGACCGACTCGCTGGCCGAGCTCGGCCGCCAGCTGCTGTCCGGCCAGCAGCTGCAGCAGCAGCAGCTCGACCAGCTGCGACACGACGTCGTGTCGAAGTCTCGTCTCGGCGGCGGCACTGGGCGCCGGCGCGTGCCGGCCGTCCCCGTCCCCGGCCAGCGGGACGGATCGGCCGTGGGCTCCCAGTCGGCTCTTGGGCCGGATCTGGGTCGGGCCGCCGCCGGACGGCCGTTGCAGGAAGCGGTCGCCGCCGGCAGCTGCTGGGAGGTGCAGCAGCGGGGCGGCCGGCGCAGCGGCGTGTTCCTGTTGCAGCTGGGCGAGCGAGCGCGGCCGGCGCTGGCCTTCTGCGAGCTGGAGCACAACGGCGGCGGCTGGACCGTGATCCAGCGCCGGCTGCACGGCCAGCAGGACTTCAGCGCCGGCTGGGAGGCGTACCGCTGGGGCTTCGGCGACCTGAGCAGCGAGTTCTGGTGGGGAAACGAGCACCTGCACCAGCTGACGACGTCGGGCCCGTTCGAGCTGTTGGTGCAGCTGGAGGACTGGTCGGGCCGGCGTCGGCACGCCGCTTACCGGCGCTTCTCGGTGGCCGCCGAGCAGGACCAGTACCGGGCGCGGCTGTCCGGCTACTCGGGAGACGCCGGCGACAGTCTGGACATCAGCGGCACGCCCTTCAGCACCGTCGGCCGCGACCACGACCAGCTGGCGGCCGGACAGTGCGCGACGCTGTCGGGCGGCGGCTGGTGGTACCGCCGCTGCGGCTTCGCCAACCTCAACGGCGCCTACGTGGCCGGCAAGTCGGAGGGCAGCGGACTGGGCGTGTTCTGGACCGGCTGGACCGGCGCACAGTACTCGCTGAAGAGTGTCCAGATGATGGTGAGACCCACCAACCGGAAACTGCCTCAAAGCTCGCCGGCCACCACCGCAGGCAGTGGATCAGTCTGACTGGTCACCGCCGCAGGCAGTGGCTTGTCCGGTCACCGCCGCAGGCAGTGATCCAGCCTGACCGGTCACCACCGCAGGCAGTGGATCAGCCTGACCGGTCACCGCCGCATGCAGTGACCTGACCGTCACCGTCGCAGGCAGTGACCTGACCGTCACCGCCGCAGGCAGTGACCTGACCGTCACCACCGCAGGCAGTGGATCAGCCTGACCGGTCACCGCCGCATGCAGTGACCTGACCGGTCACCGCCGCAGGCAGTGACCTGACCGGTCACCGCCGCAGGCAGTGACCTGACCGTCACCGCCGCAGGCAGTGGCCTGACCGTCACCGCCTCCGGTCCAGCCTGACTGACCGCCGATGCGCTGCAGACAATGGCATTATGGTGTTATGAGCATTGTGCATTGTCATTGCAATGTGTCAAGCTTTACTTTATGTCCGTTGGACATTGCATAACGCCCTGCTGTCATGTTTTTATTGTGCTTCGGGGCAGTAAAATGAAGTCAACGGTAAGGGTAATAATTTGTACGCAGAAAATCTTATTTGGAAGACAATTCCACAACTGCAAATATATGCAATCTTAATCGCATCTTATTTCTGAGCATTGTCGAAGTAGTCATAATAAGAGCGATATTATAGCTAAATGCATCACATGCATTGTCAATACATGGAATGCAATGCAACACTGGAAAGTCAAGACTCCTAAAAATGGATCAAGCAATGATCTCTAAATCCGGAGAATGAAATAAAAAAGATAGACAGAATGTGGGCAGAATTTTTTCCCTGAGATCATTGCCGTGCCAAGGATATTTTTGGTATGCAAATTCTGAGCCGACTAGCCAATTGCAAAAAATCGAATCAATGAATCGGATTTTGACCACGAGTACGCATGCACACATGCGCACTTGCGGACCCCTTATAATCACGGCCAGGCTTGGAGATGATACATTGTGTTCATTCATCTATATCAAGATCCATATGGCCGATCCGAATAAAGCCAAACAGACATACAGCCGGCATGACAAGCGTACATGTGCAAACATTTCATTAATCTAAGTCATATTTACCAGGGTGAAACGAGGCTAACGAGGCATCATGCGGAGCCCTTGGTAGAAGTCTGGTCGCAACTGATATCGCCGACATATTCCATCGTTCTGAACGAAGTTATGTGGCGAGGCGATCCAAGCAGTGCGTGCGGCACCATTAGGGACACTGGTCTAGCGAGAGCCAGAGGCGAGCTGCGGTTCTCCCATGCTCCAGACTCAGAATCTGGCACCATGCCGCGATGGCAAGTTTGTGAACCCACCGCAACTGCACCGCCTTGGCAGTCCGAGAACATGTGAACCTTATTGTGTTCAATTGTCGTGGAATTACTCGAATTTCATAAATAAGTAAATATATTTCTGCTGTTCAGAATAGTGTATTCAAATTCGGGATGAGTGCTTCATGTTAGGCACAAATAGTGTAGAGCAGAGTGTACAGTGCAGTGTAGAGAGTGTAGAGAAAGCTTCATTTTAGGCATTATTTTCCATTGTGGAAATAATGCCTACAACTTCGGCGTATGTGCATTGAAAACCGACATCATTCAGCCGACTTTGGCTGTAATCTTGTCGAAATCGATCTTATCTGCTGAACATGAACGCATCTCAAATACAACTGACTATGTAGAATTGTCGAATAAACATAGGCGCTCACCGTGTGCCAGCCGTGTGCCTGTTCGTGTTCCGTTCTTCCCAATCAGCGTACGCCGTACGCAACCGTTCAGCGCGGCTGCCTCCACCCGACTGACTCTGGCCAAGCGGTGACCCGGCCTCTGGGTGCACATGTCACGTGACATGACGTGACCCAGTAGCCATGTGACGTAGCAGCCGCATGGCTGGCAGCTCTGTGAGCCAGAGCGGAATGGACCGCCATCGACCGAGCTTCATAATAAACTATTTTCCTAGAACACAAAAGACAACAAAAACAACAAAAGACGCACCCTGCCTTCGTCCTCGTTCTTAATAAATATGGTAAGCTTATCATATCGATCATTCGATGTCAAACGGGTTCAAGAGCGCAAAGTGGGACAAGTTGTATGGAATCTCACTATATTCATATCTCAAGGAAACATGGGCACTACAGTACGGCAAGCATGCTTTATCTGACCCGTGTAACGTAAACACAGGGACATATTTACCAATTGGTAGGTGATGCCATTGCTTTTAAGCAGGCAAAAGCCACCCGACACTCGTTAAAATGGCGACCTGATCGTCGCATTTGATACGTTACTAGCATGCAACTGCAACGAAACGGCACCCCGAAACCTTACTACATACGTTACTAGCATGCAACTGCAACGAAACGGCACCCCGAAACCTTACTCACAGACACTGGAAAACCGAACAACCCATTGGCACACCCTATGTGGACACCCCAAGACGCCCTAAGTGGACACCTTAAGATTTCGAAAACTACTGAAGCAAAAAACCCACGAGGGGAGATTACGACTATAGTGAACTTTCTACGATATAAATTTGATGACCCTAGATCAATGCCTTCAGGGCCAAATGAGGTGCAGATCGGCCGGCACGCTGCACCGCCGCGCCACCACGCCGACAAAATCTGTGTGACCTTGAACTCCAGACGGCCGGTCGGCTGCCGGTCGGTCGAATTTGTAGCCCACGCTATTCCTATATTAACAAATACATTTCAAAAATTAGTTCACATGGGATGCACTTTATTTGCATATTTTATATGCAATTGTCATATTTCCTTTCAAAATTATAAAATCATATATAATTCAAAAATCGTATTATATTCGCGTATTGCATTATCAGCTTGGAATACAGTCACAAGGTTTAATTACAATATCACTGCCGCTTACTGACATCGTCGAAAAACAGAAGGGAGAGGTGGATTCAGCCTGCCTCCGATGCGGGTGTAAATGTGCGTTGATCCCTGCTACCCTATGATGGGATCACTGCGAGGGCCACCAGTGCAAAGTATACGAACCGCTATGTGGATGGAATACTGCTATGCAGGGTATGCGAACCGCTATGTGTATGGAATATTGGTACGCAGGATATACGGACCGCTATGTGGATATAAAATTGGCATGCAAGATATAGGTACGGACCGTTATGTAGATGAAATATTGGCATGCTATACCTCTGCGCTAATATCAATGTTATTCACTGACGACGTGGAGAAACTATGCAATCGTTGTCCCATTGACGTGGGTATTTTTATTATGATAATATATCCCATGGCCTCCGTCCTTATACTATCCTACATCAGACAGAAATTCAATTATTGGGTAATACCTAAGTGCATCTTTATCTATATATTAGCATGGCTATCAGAAAAGTAATACATTAAAATATGAGGAACGAATAGGAAACGTAGTTGGAAGAACTGAAACAACAAGGAAAGATGAAACACGAAAGCACACGGTTGACTGTTTTTGTTTCTTCTCGCGAGGGCACACAATCTGCTTGCAAATTTGCATAATGCACACACAGACACACAGACACACACACATTATATATATATATATATATATATATATATATATATATATATATATATAAATATATATATACAGGGGGGTCGCCATCGGGGGGAGGGGAGCAGAGGGGCAGTCGCCCCCCACCCTGCCGTGAAACTGCCCCCCCCCCTTGAAATTTGAGGAGGCCCCTATCCGGAAATGCATAGGAAAAAAGTGAGCAAGGAGGCCGACGAGACAGAAGATCATGCTGTCAACAGTGGCGTCGCCACGAAATTCTTCCAGGGGGGCAATGTTGATAGGGGGCCTCCTGCTCCCCGAAAAGGGGCCTCCACTGTGTTAGGGCCTCCTCTTGCTTTTTAGGCTCTTAGTATGGTTCCCGAATGGGAACATGATTTCATATTGATGTCTTGTTTGTTCTTGGCATGGTATATAATTTACGCAAAGCGCAATAGCAAGAATCTTTTTTTTCGCTGAGAACCGAGCCATACCAGGGTATAAATAAGCAAATGTAGATAAATACGTCAGTGCCAAAACAAACCAATATCTTTATGCTTTATCGACGAGAAGAATCTTCCCGCTGGCCTCTAGATTATAGCGAGCTGGTGGGGCTCGTGCTGAGCATATCTTAAGGATATCTCCCATTGATCAACCCACTTCTTTGTTCACCAAGTTTAACTGAATATAGCTAGGTTCATCACCACTGTTAGTCATTCCCACCAGCTTGATCTCATAAACAAACTTAAACGATCATTTCTCAGTCCCAGGACAACAATTTCGCGAAAGTGACAACGAGAAGTGGATTAAATTGGTTTTCTGATCGTTATCTTAGGGATTTATTAATTTTTTCATAACATTTGGTGCTGGCTGCAAGGCACTTGGCACAGAAGCTAAAATAATAATACTCCGTGAATAAATTCATGGCAAGAACAAGCAGTGAACAACCATGCATCAATGGCAATGCAACAATGTAACAATGACAATGCATAAATAATGCAAAACCTTAGAATTCCACGCCGTCACGCCCATGGTAATCGCTGTGCTGTACCGTTTTGTAAATTATGTCGTTGAGAAGGTACTGAAGCTGGGAAGCTCTAATCATGCAGGCTGTAATCACAGAAGACAACTTTGTAGGAAGAAAATACATTTTAAAACATCATTCCTCCCATTTAATATGGGGCATCGGTGTTGTTTTGTATGCTTGTGAGGGGGAATTTACCCCCGCAATGTTGGCTTTGCTCCATGGGTGTAAGTTCTGAAAATTATTGAGAGACCAGTGACGCACCCATATTTCCGTCAAGGGGAGGGCGCAAACGTATTTGGAGGGGGTCCAACTACTGAATAAAGTCTTCCGATTTCGACCACTATTTTGTCAAAGGGGAACATTTTAAATAAAATAATTAGTGATCAACTGAATTATCCTGTGGAGGGGCCTAATCTACCGCTATCGTTTCTGATTCGTCGGATTTCTACCCTAGCTCCCACAACCTGTTCAAATGTATTACTTTGGTATTCCTTGATAAGTCACCTCGCACTGCTGAAATTACACCTGCACAAATCACTTTAAAAAGTAAAATGTTCCAATTTCAGACATTCCAGTTCATAGTGCCCGGTCGCCACGACGCCAACGTTAGTGCACGTGCACACCCATCTTGCGCATTCGGCGCATTCGCCACACTTCGTGCGATGCTACGGATTCTGCTGGGCCTCCTACGCTTTGTTAATTGCTGCCACATGATAGACTTACGCCATATCTGACGTGATAAATGCTTCGTATGGGCGTTCGCTGCGAAAATTAGATTACTTAAATTCGATCTTTAGTTCCCTTCTTACCATATTTTATGGTGAAGAAATGCGGATACCCGCTGAGCTTTGATGCACCTCATATCTTTGATTAAACATGCTTCCAGGTTGGCTACCGAACCGAAGCCCTGCCTGAGTGTACTTCTTTGGACCCGTTTCGTATTTCTTCGTCTACGGATGTGTCCTAAGGCTCCAATTCATTTTTGTTAGAGGCCCAAGGCATTTTCGAAACCCCTGCTCGTTTTAGGGTTTTGTTGCTTTTTTTGCGCACCGAATATTTTTTTTTTAGTTGTCGGGGCGCTTTCAAAGATCTCGATGTGTTTACTTAGTGCCCGGTATTTTTGTTCGTTTTGGGATCATGTTGCTTTTTGCGGCCCCAGCCTCTTTTCAGGCCCTTGTGCGGTCATATGGCCCCTGTGTGCCTTGAGAGCTTCCGGTGTTTTTTTTTTTTTTTTTTTTTAATGTTCCCGGTATATATAGTTATGGCTACAACGCATGTTTTCGGACCCTGCCGCTTTTTACGAGACTACGCTTTGAAGGGCCAGTCGCCTTTCGGTCCCCGTTGTGCTCTTAGGGTCCCGCTGTGTTTATTTGGGGCTTCTGACGCACATTTGTGGGGCCCCAGTACGATTTTGAGGCTTCGGTGTGATTTTTCTCGGTCCCAGCGCGACTTATCGCGCCCAGGCGCGTGGTTCCGGGACCCAACGCCAGTTATCTGGGCTTAACGCGATTTTGTGGATCTCTTCTGAATTTTCTTTAACTTCCGAATCCCGCCCTGATTTTTCGAGTCCCTGGTGCCATGTTTTTGTATCTCACCTCGATTTTCTTCGAGCTCCGGTATGTTTTTCGATGCCGTACGCGATTTGTCAAGGCATCTGATGACATGTTCGGTGCTCCAGAACCATTGTCCTGACCCGGACGTTTTTGCAATCCCTCCTGATTTTGGAGGGCTCCGGCTTTATTCTTCGGATACCGATGGGACTTTGGGGGTCACACGGTACCTATGTGGGGCCATAGACGCCAATTGTTGGCAGCCCCGGCGTTAATTTTTGATGCCCAGACCAAATTTTTGGTACTACCGATGGGTCCGAGCGCGAAATTTTTGGTACTACCGAATTGTGGGTCCGAGCGCGAAATTTGGTGGGACCGGTTCGAGTTTGCGGGGCGCGTTGTACTTAGCTGTGACCCCAACGCGATCTTGGCGGTTCCTGTTGCAGATTTTCGTGCCTCGGAGCGAGTTTTCTGGGGCCCGACGTATTTACTTTGAGCCCCTACGCGAATTCTGGTGGACCGACGCGAATTTTTTGTGGTCCCAGCGCGACTTTTGGGGGCCTCGGCTCGATTCTTGGAAGCATATCCCTCTTAGGAGGTAGGGGCCATTTGCCCCTTTGATATGTCACTGCGGCCACCGAAGGAGTTCTATTTTTTATATAGGTCCTTACGTGATATTTTTGAGTCCTGGTACGATTCTTCGGTCTCCAGGTGCGATTTTTTTCGGTGCCCTGACACGTTTTTTCCAGTGCCCAACGGGTTTTGCGGGGACTTTGACCCGATTTTTTTTGGGCGCAGAGTGACATTCCGGTTGATAATTGATTTTGGGGGCAGCAGCAACCTCTGGGGTCCAGGCGCGACTTTTTTGCTCCCCAGTGAGATTTTCGAAGGTTGCGACGCGACTTTTTTAGTCCAATGTAATCTTTTGTGTCCCGAAGTCATTTGCTTGGATCCCTAGCGCGAGTTTTAGCGACCTCGACACTTTGTGGGTGTCCAATACGTTTTGGATGCTTTTAGTGTCATTGTTGGGGCCCAAGAGTGATTATCCATGTCCGGATTGTTTTTCGTTGCCCCGGTTTCATTTGTGTCCAAATGATACTGTTGGGGAACGGTACGACTTATCGTGCCGCTAGCGTGATTTTCATGATCCGGGCGTGCATTTTTGGCACCCATAGGCTCAGCGAGATTTTCAGGGGCCCCGGCCGGATCATTTTGGGCCCATGTCGTGATTTTCAAGTACCCCGGCACGACTCCTGCCATTTCAGATGCTTCTAGCAAATTGTAGACCTCCTCTCGCGTCTTAGGGGTCTCGTCTCATTTCCTGGAGCTTCTTTACCGGTTTTGGACGTCTTCTCGTCCGTCCTACCCTCCTCCATATTCAATGGTCCTTCTCTCCCGTTTTGGAGGACCCCCTCCCACATCCTGGGGCCCCTTTAACATGGCATGGGACTTCCTCTCATGTTCCAGGGGCATCCTCTGCCAAATTAGGGGCCTCCTGCCACGCCTCGTGGGCCTCCTCCTTTGTCCTCGCAAAGCTTACCCGTCTTGAGGGATCTTCAATTTTGGAAACCTCGCCTCCTTCCATACCTGCTACCTACCACTCCCATTTGAAGGGCCTTCTCTCATTTCCTGGGAATTCCTTCCGGTCGCGGGGCCTCATTCGGTCCTGGAGACCTCCTACTCCATCTCGAGGGACTCCTCTCGAGTCCGGCAGGGGCCTCCTTTTTTCTTTTTGAGGCTTTCTTTTTAAAATTAGGGTCCTCCTCTCACGTCTTCGGGGCCTCCTGTTCCGCGTTTTGATTCTATCTTTCTCCATTTTAAGGTTGGCCTCTTATCTCCTGGTGGACTCCTGTTCTCTCTTAGGTGGCTCCTCTTCCAAATTACACGCAACCTTTCCTATCTCAGTTACCTTGTCATTTCCTGGGGACCTTCTTACCCGTCTTGAAACCTTCTTTCTCGCCTGGGAGCCATCCCTCTTACCTAATGGCCATTCTCTCCTATTTTAGGGGATTCCTCGTGCATCATAGGGTCTCTTTCCAATCTTATATCGTCCTCTTCCGAATTAGGTGCTTCCTGCCACTTATCTGGATTATCCTTTTCTATCTTGGTGGAACCTTACCCGTTTCTGGGACTGCTTTTACGTCTCCGAAACCTCATCTCATATCCACTGGCTTTCTCTTCCGTCTTAGGGCCTTCTCTCATTTTCTGATGTCTCCCTTCCCGTATTTGGGCCTCCTTTGCAATCCTGGGGGCCTCCTTTGCAATCCTGAGGGCCTCCTTTGCAATCCTGGGGGCCTCCTTTGTATTCCTCGGGGCCTCCTTTGCAATCATGGGGGTCTCCTTTGCAATCCTGGGGCCTCTTTTGCAATCCTGGGGGCCTCCTTTACAATCCTGTGGGCTTCCTTCGCAATCCTGAGGGCCTCCTTTGCAATCCTAGGGGCCTCCTGTGCAATCCTGGGGCCTCCTTTGCAATCCTGCAGGCCTCCTTTTGCAATCCTGTGGGTCTCCTTTGCAATCCTGGAGTCCTCCTTTGTAATCCTGGGGCCTCCTTTGCAATCCTGGTGCCTCCTTTGCAATCCTGGAGTCCTCCTTTGTAATCATGGGGCCTCCTTTGCAATCCTGAGGCCTCCTTTGCAATCCTGGTGTCCTCCTTTGCAATCCTGAGGGCCTCCTTTGCAATCCTGGAGTCCTCCTTTGTAATCATGGGGGCCTCCTTTGCAATCCTGGGGCATCCTTTGCAATCCGGGGGGGGCTCCTTTGCAATCCTGGGGCCTCCTTTGCAATCCTGGGGGCCTCCTTTTCAATCCTGGGAGCCTCCTTTGCAATCCTGGGAGCCTCCTTTGTAATCCTGGAGGCCTCCTTTGCAATCCTGGGGGCCTCCTTTGCAATCCTGGGGGCCTCCTTTGCAATCCTGGGGCCTCCTTTGCAATCCTGGGGCCTCCTTTGCATTCCCGGGGGCCTCCTTTGCAATCCTGGAGTCTTCCTTTGTAATCCTGGTGGCCTCCTTTGTAATCCTTGGGCGTCCTTTGCAATCCTGGGGCCTCCTTTGCAATCCTGGGGGCCTCCTTTGCAATCCTGGAGTCCTCCATTGAAATCCTGGTGGTCTCCTTTGCAATCCTGGGAGCCTCTTTTGCAATCCTGGGGCCTGCAATCTTGGGGGCCTCCTTTGCAATCCTGGGGGCCTCCTTTTTGCAATCCTGGAGGCCTCCTTTGCAATCGTGAGGGCCTTCCTTTGCATTCCTGGGGTTCTCCTTTGCAATCCTGGAGTCCTCCTTTGCAAACCTGGGGGCCTCCTTTGCAATCCTGGGGGCCTCCTTTGAATTTTGCAATCCTGGAGTCCTTTGAAATCCTGGTGGCCTCCTTTGCAATCCTGGGGGCCTCCTTTTGCAATCCTGGGGGCCTCCTTTTCAATCCAGGGGGCATCCTTTGTAATCATGGAGGCCTCATTTGCAATCCTTGGGCTTCCTTTGCAATCTTGGGGGCCTCCTTTTCAATCCTGGGGGCCTCCTTTGTAATCCTGGAGGCCTCCTTTGCAATCCTGGGGCCTCCTTTTATTCTTGGGCTTTTTTTTCGTTTTTGCAATTCTGGGGGCCTCCATTTCAATCCTGGGGGCCTCCTTTGCAATCCTGGAGGCCTCCTTTGCAATCCTGGGGGCCTCCTTTGTAATCCTGGAGGCCTCTTGCAATCTGGGTCCTTTGCATTCCTAGGGGTCTCATTTGCAATCCTGGAGTCCTCCTTTGCAAACCTGCGGGCCTCCTTTGCAATCCTGGGGGCCTCCTTTGCAATCCTGGGGGCCTCCTTTTCAATTCAGGGGGCCTCCTTTGTAATCATGGAGGCCTCCTTTGCAATCCTGGGGGCCTCCTTTTCAATCCAGGGGGCCTCCTTTGTAATCCTGGAGGCCTCCTTTGCAATCCTGGGGTCGTCCTTTGCGATCCTGGGGGCATCCTTTGCATTCCTGGGGGCCTCCGTGCCAATTGTTGGCACTCTCGTGATTTCTGGGGCCTCCTATCCTCTCCTAGGTGACTCCTTCTTCAAATTAGGGGCCTCCTCTCACGTTTTGGAGTCCTCCTCTCGTGTCTCGTCGGTCTCATTGCTCACTTTTTTCCTGTGCATTTCCGGATAGGGGCCTCCTCAAATTTCAGGGGAGGGCGGCGCCCCCCCTGTTTGACGGCAGGGGGCGACTGCCCCCCCCCCCCCCCCACCCCACCCCGGTGGCGACGCCCTTGGCTGTCAAGGAGGCCCCAAGACTGACGAGGCCCCCGGGAAATCTAATCAGGTCCCTATAAGATACGTAGGACAGAGATTGGGAGGATGCCCCCAGGACGAAAAAGATGCCACCGAGACGGGCAAGAAGCCACCCAGGTTAGACAAGGAGGCTTCCGATGGGTGGCAGGATATTCTTATGGATGGAAGAGGAGGCCCCTACAATATAAAATAAGGAATGATAGGATATATTTCTCCGGACGCAAGAGGGAGCCCCAAGATGGGTAAGAAAGTCTCCGCAGGAATGAGAGAAGGCCAGTGAGACCAGCCAGATGAGGTCCATATTTTGGAAGAGGAGGACCCTAGGAGAGAAGATTTGTGACTATGACGCAAAGGCGCCCTCCTAAGAGGATAATGAGGATCCAAACACAGGCGATGGGGCCTCCAAGACGTGATAGGAGGCCCCAGAAATCAAGAGAGTGTCAACAATTAGCACGGAGGCCCTCAGGATTGCAAAGGAGGCTCCCAGGATTGCAAAGGAGGCCCCCATGATTGCAAAGGAAGCCCCAGGATTGCAAAGGAGGTCCCCAGAATTGCAAGGAGGCTCCCAGGATTGCAACGGAGGCCCCCAGGATTGCAAAGGAGGTCCCAATACGGGAAGGGAGGCCCCAGCAAATGAGAGGAGGCCCTAAGACGGAAGAGAAAGCCAGTAGATATGAGATGGGGTTTCGGAGACGCAAAAGTTCAGTTCAGTTAGGAGTTCGCTAGGAAAAGCACATATCTCTCGCTCTTGAAAAAATAACATTTTTGGCAGAATGAAATAAGGCAGGGCATTTATATCTGGCAGGCTTGCTCTTCAACCGGCATGCTGTACACACATGCAATTTGTGATGACATCAATGGCACCCGGCGAGAGCCATGTGTGGATTAAAATTGATATGTAATCAAGGTTTACTTCAAGGGCAAAAAGAAGTGCAAAAGCAGCATGGCGAAAAAGCAGTCGAATTTTGCAGCCTCGTGATCTATTGTTGCAATCAATCTGAAAATCTGAAACTGTGCTGCCATCGAGAAGATTTTGCACCACCTATAAAAACCTACACTCAAGAAATGAAACAGCGCAATAGAAGTTGGATTCAGTCTGTTACGAAGAGAGTGAACCAGTAATCAAGACGACAACGCACGAACGAATCCGAACAAGCACATCACTATTCATCATTGCTTTATATTGTATAATTTATGTGGACGAACCTTGCCCTTGATTTCTCAGCACCCTTCTATTCTTTGACCTGATACCTACCCTTGTCCGTGTTGCAGTCTATTGAGCCGGCGCCGACTGGCTGCAGTGCTTTAGAATGCAACGTCCCTAATCCCTACGTCCTTTGCCATTCAGCTGACTTATTTTTTCACCTCCATCCTGTGCAATAATAGCCACCAGCTGCGTGGATGTACTTGTAAGTAAATATAAAAGCAGGCCACAAAATGGGTAAGGTTCCACCAACATAGAAAAGGATGATCCAGAAACGTGGCAGGAGGCACCTAATTCGGAAGAGGACGATACTGGATTGGAAATGAGACCCCATGATGAAAAAAAGAGGCCCCTAGAACAGGAGAGAAAGACCATTAGATAAGAGGGATGGCTCCCAGGCGAGAAAGAAGGCTCCAAGACGGGTAAGAAGGTCCTCAGGAGATGACAAGGCAGCTGAGATAGGAAAGGGTGCTTGTAATTTGGAAGATGAGGCACCTGGGAGAGAAGAGGAGTCCACCAGGAGATAAGAGGCCACCCTTAAAAGGGGCAATGATCGAATCAAAACACAGAGCCGGAAAGGAGGGTCTAAAATGCCCATTGTTTTGCCCGATGGACGATCTCAGCAATTACGAAGTGGGTGTCGATGAAAGTTGCAGTAATAGATGTTTTTTAATTAATGTAGTGGTTTTGACCTACAACCGTAATGAATATTTTCCTTTAAATGCCTTTAAATCGCCCCCAAATGGCGTTGAAATTCCAGATTTTCCCGATGGACGATCTACGAAAGTAACCTACAGAATTGCGCCAAACACACACTGATCGATGTCTTTTCACCGTATTAGATGAGTTGAGGCAGTTAAGAGAAAAATTAACATATGAAATGTAGAAATTCATCACATCACAATTCAACCAGAGATGGGTTACATCGCAAGTCAATTAGAGGTGGGTGATGGATTTGTTGTGTTGACCCATCTCTACCCTGAACCCGTCTCTAATTGAATTGTGATGTGATGAATTTCTACATTTCATGTGTTAACTTTTCTCCTAACTGCCTCAACTGATCTAATACGGTGAAAAGACATCTATCATTGTGTATTTGGGGAAATTCTGTAAGTTACTTTCGTAGATCGTCCATCGGGCAAATCTGAAATTTAAATCCCCCATTTCGTGGCTTTCTACCCATTAATATTGGATGTAAATGACCAACTGGCCCCAAATCGATGTCGCAGTTTATTTTAGAGCCATTTTCACGAAGATCGGTATAGTAGTTACTGAGATCGTCCATCGGGCATTTTCTATTGTTGTGATTACAGCATTTTAACGCCATTTGGGGGTGATTTAAAGGCATTTATAGGAAAATATTCATTACGGTTGTAGGTGAAAACCACTGCATTAATTAAAAAACGTCTATTACTGCAACATTCATCGACATCCACTTCGTAATTGCTGGGATCGTCCATCGGGAAAAAAGTGGGCATTTTAGACCCTCCCGAGCAGGAAGCCCCCAAGACGTGAGGGAGGCCCCTAATTTGAAAAAGAAGGCGTCTAGAAGAGAAAAGGGGGCCCCTGCCGGACTCGAGAGGAGTCCCTCAAGACGGAGTAGGCGGTCTCCAGGGCCGAATGAGGCCCTGAAGACCGGAAGGAGTTCCTAGGAAATGAGAGGAGGCCCTTTAGATGGGAGTTGGTAGCAGGTATGGAAGAAGGTGAGGTTTCCAAAATTGAAGATCCCCTCAAGACGGGTAAGGCTTTGCCAGGACAAAGGAGGCCCACGAGGCGTTGCAGGAGGCCCCTAATTTGGCAGAGAATGTCCCTGGAGCATGAGAGGAAGCCCCATGCCATGCTAAAGGGCCCACAGGATGTAGGAGGAGGCCCTCCAAGACGAGAGAGGAGGGCCATTGAATATGGAGGAGGGTAGGACACAAGAGGAGACATCCAAAACCGGTAAAGAGGCTCCAGGAAATGAGATGAGACCCCTAAGACGCGAGAGGAGGCCTATCATTTGCAAGAAGAAGACCCTAAGAAATGGTAGGAGTCGTGCCGGGGTACGTGAAAATCACGGTATGGGCCCAAAAAGATCCAGCCGGGGCCCCTGAAAATCACGCTGAGCCTGAGGTACCAAAAATGTACGCCCGCACCATGAAAACCACGCTAGGGGCACGGCAGGTCGTACCGTTCCCCAACAGTCTCATTGGGACACAAATGAAGCAACGGAAAACAATCCGGGGAAACGAAAAGCAATTTGGACATGGATAATCACTCTGGGACCCCAACAATGGCGCCAAAAGCCTCCAAAACGTATTGGACCCCCAAAAAGTGTCGAGGTCGCTAAAACTAGCGCTAGGGATCGAAGCAAATGGCGTCGGGATACAAAAGATTACATTGAACTAAAAAAGGTCGCGTCGCAGCCCTTCAAAATCACACTGGGGGCCCAAAAGATTGCGTGGGGTCCCAAAAGTTGCAGCTTCTCCAAAAATAAATTATCAACCGGAATGTTACTCTGCGGCCTCAAAAATCGGGTCAAAGTCCCCCCAAAATCCGTTGGGCACCAAAAAAAACAAATAAATACGGCGGGCCCTAGAAAACTCGCTCCAAGGCCCGAAAATCTGCAACAGGAACCGCCAAGATCGTGTTGGGGCCACAGCCAAGCACAACGCGCCCCGCAAACTCGAACCAGTTCCCAAAAATATCGCGCTCGGGACCCACAATTCCCATCGGTAGCCCCAAAAATTTGGTCTGGGCATCAAAAATTAACATCGGGGCTCCCAGCAATTGTCGTCTAGTGCCGCACATGAGCACAGTGTGACCCAAAAAGTCACATCGGTATCCGAAAAAAAATGTAGCCGGAGCCCTCCAAAATATGGAGGGATTCCAAAAAATAAATGTCCGGGTCAGGGAAATGGCTCTGGAGCACCGAACATATCATCAGATGCCTTCACAAATCGCTTACGGCCCCGAAAAAAACATATCGGAGCTCGAAGAAATAGAGGTGAGATACAAAAACATGGCGCCAGGGGCTCGAAAAAATAGGCCGGTAATCGGACTTTAAAGAAAATTCAGAAGAGATCCACAAAATCGTGTTGAGCCCAGAAAACCGGCGTTGGGTCTCCGGAACCACGCGACTTGGCGCGATAAGTCGCGCTGGCACCCATAAAAATCGCACCAAAGCACCAAAATCGTACTGGGGCCCCACAAATGTGGGTCAAAAGCCCCAGATGAACACAGCGGAACCCTAAGAGCACAACGGGGTCGAAAATGCAACTGGCCCTCCAGAGTCCCGCAAAAAGCGACAGGGCCTTAAAACATGAGTTGCAGCCCTAAATAAACATGCCGGGAGCTCTAAAGGAAATACACCGGAAGTTCTCAAGGCATACAGGTGTCATGCGACCGCACAAGGGCCTGAAGAAGAGGCTGGGAACGCAAAAAGCAACATGGTCCCAAAACGAACAAAAAGACCGGACACTAAATAAACATATCGGGATCTTTGGAAACGACCGAACACCTAAAAAACACCTAAACCTAAACACCTAAAAGGAGCAGGGGTTTCGAAGATGTGTTGGGCCCCTAACAAAAATGGATTGGAGCCCTAAGGCACATCTGCAGACGAAGAAAGACGAAACGGGTAAAAAAGAACACTGAGGCTGGGCCTCGGTTCGGTAGCCAATCTGGGAGCATATTTAATAAAAGATATAAGGTGCATCAAAGCTCAGCGGGTATCCGCATTTTCAGCTACCATAAAATGTGGGAAGAAGGGAACTAATGATCGAACTTAATTAATCGAATTTTCGCAGCGAACGCCCATACGAAGCATTCCATCACGTCAAATATGGCGCAAGTCTATCATGTGGCAGCAATTAGCAAAACGTAGGAGGCCTAGCAGAAACCGTAGCATCGCACGAAGTGTGGCGAATGCGCCGAATGCGCATGATGGGTGTGCACATGCACGAACGTTGGCGTCGTGGCGACCGGGCGCTATGAACTGGAATGTCTGAAATTGGGAAATGTTACATTTTAAAGTGATTTGCGTAGGTGTAATTTCAGCAGTGTGAGGTGGCTTATCAAGGGATACCAAAAGAAAACCTTAGGACATGGTGGGGGAGTTAGGATTGAAATCCGACGAATCAGAAACAATAGTGGCAGATTAGGTCCCTCCATAGGACAATTCAGTTGGTCACTAATTACTTTATTTCAAAAGGTCCCCTTTGACAACATGGTGGTCGAAATCCGAGGACTTTTTTAATGGTGCACGTCGACCCCCTCCAAATACGTTCGCCCCCTTCTCCTTGACGCAAATATAGGTAGGCCACTGGTCCCACAATCATTTTCAGAAGCATGCGCCCATGGTGCAAAGCCGACATTGAGGGGGCAAATTCCCCATCACAAGAACACAGAACAACACCGATACCCCATATAAAATGGGAGGAATGATGTTTTTAATGCATTTTCTTCCTACAAAGTTGTCTTCTGTGATTACAGCCTGCATGATTAGAGCTTCCCAGCTTCAATACCTTCTCAACGACGTCATTTACAAAACTGTACAGCACAGCTAAAACCATATGCGTGGCGGCGTGGAATTTGAAGGTTTTGAGTTATTTGTGCATTGCCATTGCTACATTGTTGCATTGTCATTGATGCATTGTTGTTCAATGCTTGTTCTTGCCGTGAATTTATTCGCTGAGGATTTATTATTTTAGCTTGTGTGCCAGGTGCCTTGCAGCCAGCACCAAATGATATAACAATAAATGAATCCCTAAGATGGCGATCAGAAAACCACCTCAATCAACTTCTCGTTGTCACCTTCGCGAAATTGTCGTCCTGGGACTGATAAATGATCGTTTAAGCTTGCTTATGACATCAAGCTGATGGGAATGACTGATGAACAGTAGTGATGAATCTAACTAAATTCAGTTATACTTGTGGACATAGAAGTGGGTTGATCAATATAAGATATCTTTAAGATATGTTCAGCACCAGCCCCGCCAGCTCGCTGCAATCTACAGGCCAGCGGGATGATTCTTTTGGTCGAGAAGCATTAAGACATTGGTTTGTTTTGACACTTAGGTATTTATCCACATATTACTTATTTATACCCTGGTATGGCTCAGTTCTCAGCGGAACAAAATTATTGCTATTTCGTTTTGCGTAAATGATGCACCATGTCAAGAACAAACAAGGCATCAATATGAAATCATGTTTCCCACTCTGAAACCATACTAAGAGCCTAAAAAACAATAGGAGGCCCTAACACAGTGGAGGCCCCCTTTCGGGGAGCAGGAGGCCCCCTTTCAACATTGCCCCCCTGGAAGTTTTTCGTGGCGAGGCCACTGTATACACACACATATATATATGTGTGTGTGCGTGTATTATCTGTGTGTGTGCGTGTATTATCTGTGTGCGTATGTGACTGTATGTGTGTGATTTTCAGCATCTAGAATCTGCTGTCAGTTTGGCAGAGAAGGATTTGCAAGACATCATATGAGAACGGTATTTTGCTGAAGGATACCTAAGAGTCCGGAATCAATTATAGAACCCATGTCCAGATCATTACTTCTGAACTCACCAACAGGGTACGATGTAATATATAAACCACAGGCTATACACGTTGCCATTGAGCCATTCGCAACATGTCAGGAAAGAGTGTGGTATCATCACGTGCTTCAACTACAACCAATTTCGTTTTTCTCGATGTAATCCAGCAGAGGATATAAAGGAACCTGGATGGAAAAATTCGACCTTTAACTATGTCACATAATCGAAAAATTAATCCCAAGACATTGCGACAAGACACGGTAAAACCTGCAGAGACAGATGGAATGCAGTTGCAGCCAACTGAAACTAGCCCACTAAGGTTAACTGCGTCGCGCTCATGTAAGTGTGGCCAACTGAAGTTTGTTCACTAGGTTGAACTGATGTGGGAAGCTCCGTTCAGCTACCTGTTGCATCTCACTGATCTCAGTGAAAACGTTGTCGAGCTAGCCGCTTACACAGTTGCGTAGCTGCCGGTAGTTAGAGCAAGACATACATTTGCGGTGATGTCGTAGGGTTACTCGCAGATTGGACTGCTCAGACGTGGGCCACCGCGCACCGCATTCCATACACAAACCGCCTGACAAGCTGCGCGACTTCATTCGGCCAGTCTCTCGAACGGTGGCAAACAGCCGGGCGACGGCGGAACAATGGGAGGAAAGCCGAGATCGTGCGGCGCGCCGGAAGCCTGACCGATACAGTCTCCTGATCTGAACAACACACTCAAGGCCACCGGGTGTCAGCGTGGGGGAGGGAGGGGAGGGGCGTCCTTCACCAGCTTAGGAAGGCTGGTGCTGCTCTGACCAGAGCTTAGTGGGTTGTCGGCTTAATTCCCTGTCTGATGTCTCGGGCCTGGGCACAAGGGATTTTCGGAAACTGTGGCCCAGATTCTGAGGATTTGGATGGTGCCCGAACCTGGCCCTGGGGACCGGCCAGTCGCAGTTAAGTCTCTGCCAATCAGCATTACCCGGGTCCATTTATGGAGGCCCGGCTAGGTCGGGTTCTTACGTGAGGGCCCGATGCTATCCTTTCCCGTCTTCGAGGACACCGTTTAACCTGACTTTTCCTAAGCAAGCAGCCAGCCAGAAGCAACTTCTGGAGACCTGGCACCCTTCGGTCTGGTTTAGGTCCGTTTGTATTAGTCCAGCGCCATGAAATATGGTCTAGTGACCAGGTCTGTGTAGGAACATCTGGCGTCTCTGGTCACTGGTCAACACTGGCCTTTCCCTGGAGACCTGGTCAGCCCTGATCCTTCTTTGGAGACTGGTCAGCTTTGACCCTTCTCTGTATAACTGGTCAGCCCTAGCCCTTCTCTGGAGAACTGATCAGTCCTGGCCAGTCCCTGGAGAACTGGTTAGCCCTGAGCCGCCTTTGAATGGAGCCCTGACCAGCCCTGACCCTTCTCTGGAGAACTGGTCAGCACTAGTCAGTCCATGGATGCCTAATCAGCCCTGGCCCGTCTCCGGGATGGAGACCTGACTAGCCCTGGCCCTTCTCTGGGGAACTGGTCAGCTCTAGCCTTTCTCTGGAGAACTGGTCAGTACTAGTCAGTCCATGGATACCTAATCAGCCCTGGGACGTCTGCGGATGGAGATCTGATCAGTGTTGTGGCCCGTCTCGGAGAACTGGCACCCTGCCACCCGCGCCAGGTCCGTCTGGAAAGGCTGTCAGACGCCAGGTGTGACGTCACTGGCAGCCGACCTGCTGGTTATTATCGGCCACACTCACAGACGTGCCGTAGAGCCGTTTTTGGAACGCTCGCGAGGAATGTGGTGCAGCATTGGACCGGGCCCATCTTACACAGGCACAACAGGCTGGGAAATACGCTCGACGTGACTAGAACAATGATACACGTATATATAAACCTTGCACATTTAGCGCAAGCCCCTTCGTCTGACGAAAGAACGGGATTGAGGGTGGTGGGCTCAGAAATCCGAAGGTTTTCCATTTTCTGCAGGGCCATCCTTCTGAATTTCAATATCTTCTGAAGAGTAATATCAACATTGTATAATCGGTAGTGGTGATTAACACTACTGTTTAATTCCATCACAAAAGTGTCACCATATATGATTACCGTAGCTCGAGGCATGAATGGCGTAACTCAATAGACGGACCAGAATTACCATGGAATGCAGAACACGGATTCTGCGCCTGGAAGGTTCATTGGCACCATGTGACAATGCACGCCAATCAGCACAATAGGCTTCTTTGTCGAGCCAAAGCCGAACCGGTTCTTTCTGTGGGATTTCTGCATTCAGCCCCGTCCACGCTCGAGACGGCGCTTCGCTCTATGAACACGGCCGGTTTGTGATTCAGCCGAGTGGGCGGCGGCGGCGGTGCGTCTTCGCGGTACCCGAGGCCGCTCTATGAGCGTGGCCCGCATGTAGTCCGGCGTGAGCGGGCGGCGGCGGCGGCACGTCTCCGTGGTACACCGGGGGAGACCGTCGGACACGGGCCGCGGCACGTCTCCGTGGTACACCGGGGGAGACCGTCGGACACGGGCCGCGGCACGTCTCCGTGGTACACCGGGGGAGACCGTCGGGCACGGGCCGCGGCACGTCTCCGTGGTACACCGGGGGAGACCGTCGGACACGGGCCGCGGCACGTCTCCGTGGTACACCGGGGGAGACCGTCGGACACGGGCCGCGGCACGTCTCCGTGGTACACCGGGGAAGACCGTCGGACCCGGGCCGCGGCACGTCTCCGTGGTACACCGGGGGAGACCGTCGGACACGGGCCGCGGCACGTCTCCGTGGTACACCGGGGGAGACCGTCGGACACGGGCCGCGGCACGTCTCCGTGGTACACCGGGGAGACCGTCGGGCACGGGCCGCGGCACGGGCGGCCGCTATGCCGGAGCGGCGTGCCGCCACCAGCAGCTGCGCCGGCTACACCGGCTTCCGCACGGTCGAGTGTTTCCAGGTGCCGTACCAGTGGAAGTGGGCGGGGCAGTGCATCGGAGCAGTACTGCTGGTGAGTGCAGAGCGAGTGCCGAGATGCTGGCGTTGTGATGGTGGTGTAGATGCGTTAGAATAGGTGAGCTAATGCAAGCAGTGTTTTGATGTAGGTGGTGTGGGTTGGTGGTGTTTTAATGTAGGTAGTGGTGTGAGTTGCTGGTGTTTTGGTGTAGGTGGTGGTGTGGGTTGCTGGTGCTTTGGTGTAGGTGGTGGTGTCGGCTGGTGATGTTTTTATGTGCACGGGTCAGTATGGCTATGCTGTGATGCTTTATTGCTGTAGTGGTGGTGGGACAGTGAAGCGGTGTTGTGGTGCTGTAGTGTTGATGGTGTTGGCTGTGCTGTGGTGCTGTGCTATTGTGGTCTAATGATAATGTGTCTGGTGGTGGCGTTGCGTTGTTGTGGCTTGGATACTATTGTGGTGGTGCAATGCTATGATTATGTGTTGCTGACTGTGCTGCTTTTGTGGTTTTCGTGGTTTGGGTGCTGTCATTGTGCTAGCGGTGTTGGTGATGTTATTGTTTGTCGTGGTTTGTGGTGTTGTGATAATATAGTGTTGCTGCTGTGATGCCGCTGTGTTGTGCAGGTTCTCTTGGTTTTGTGTGTCTGATGCTGCCTCACCGGAAGACAGCACCAGCGTTTCGGCCCAATGCCTTCATCAATCTTAAAATATTTGTATTACATGAAGCATTTTTATTACACATTTTCAAGTTAGAGTCTGACACGTAACTCATGATCTACCGCATACTACAGGCTGGCGAAAGACATTCAGATGAACACACTGGAGCATATGCACACAAATGTCAAAATATCGGTCGGTCGTGGGCAATCACATTTCGCATCTTGCCACCGATCACATAAGGAACGGAAAACACATCCATATGGCATAGGCGTAACATAGATATATGGCGTTATTTGCGCTCATGTTCTGAATGTCTCCATGCAAGCATAATGTATGTGTGTGTGTGTATGTATGTGTGTATGTGTATGTGTATGTGTATGTGTATGTATCTGTCTGTGTGTGTGTGCATGTGTATGTGTGTGTGTGTGTCTGTGTCTGTGTGTGCGCATGTGTCTGTGTGTGTATGTGTCTGTGTGTGTGCATGTGTCTGTGTGTGTGAGTGGGTGTTTGTGTATGTGCGTGTGCTGTGTGTGTGGGTGTATGTGTGTGTGTGTGTGTGTGTGTGTGTGTGTGTGTGTGTGTGCGGATGTGTGTGTGTGTGTGTGTGTGGATGTGTGTGTGTATGTGTATTGTGTGTGTGTGTATGTGTGTGTATGTGTGTGTGTTTAGTGTGTATGTGCATGTGTGTGTGTGTGTGTGTTTGTGTGTTGGTGGGTGTGTGTGTATGTGTGTGTTTGTGTGTGTGTGTTGGTGTGTTGGTGTGTATGGGTGTGGGTGGGTGTATATGTGTGTGTGTGTGTTAGTGTGTATGTGCATGTGTGTGTGTGTGTGTTTGTGTGTTGGTGTGTGTGTGTATGTGTGTGTGTTTTTATGTGTGTGTGTTGGTGTGTTGGTGTGTATGGGTGTGTGTGGGTGTGTGTTTATGTGTGTGTGTTGGTGTGTTGGTGTGTATGGGTGTGTGTGTGTGTGTGTGTGTGTGTGTGTGTGTGTGTGTATGTGTGTGTGTATGTGTGTGTGTATGTGTGTATGTGTGTGTATGTGTGTGTGTGTGTGTGTGTGTGTTAGTGTGTATGTGCATGTGTGTGTGTGTGTGTTTGTGTGTTGGTGTGTGTGTGTGTGTGTGTGTGTTTACGTGTGTGTGTTGGTGTGTTGGTGTGTATGGGTGTGTGTGGGTTTGTGTGTTGGTGTGTGTGTGTGTATGTGTGTGTGTGTTTACGTGTGTGTGTTGGTGTGTTGGTGTGTATGGGTGTGTGTGGGTGTGTGTTGGTGTGTTGGTGTGTATGGGTGTGTGTGTGTGTGTGTATGTGTATGTGTGTGTTAGTGTGTATGTGCATGTGTGTGTGTGTGTGTCTGTGTGTTGGTGTGTGTGTATGTGTGTGTGTGTTTATGTGTGTGTGTTGGTGTGTTGGTGTGTATGGGTGTGTGTGGGTGTGTGTTGGTGTGTGCGAAGGGGATGAGTGGGTGCGTGCGAGCTTGCGGCTATCTCGCCTCTGTCACCTGCTCTTTTTTCTCATCTACCTTAAACGCACTGTTGTTACATGGGCTAATTTTATGAATCCCGGATAATAATTAATGCATCCTTCCGTAACTATGTCAATCCTCTTCGCAATACCTTTACTTCCGCGAATATAGCATCCTGTGCCAAGACACATTTAATATATTCTGCTGATGTTGTCAGTGGTGTTGTGTTTGTGTGCGGTTGTGATACCGCAGTGTCGTGTTGTCGGTGATGACGTAGTGGTGATGTTGGTCGTTCTATGGTTGTGATGCTGCAGTGTCGTGTTGTCGGTGATGACGTGTGGTGATGTTGGCGTTCTATGGTTGTGATACCGCAGTGTCGTGTTGTCGGTGATGACGTAGTGGTGATGTTGGCCGTTATATGGTTGTGATACTGCAGTGTCGTGTTGTCGGTGATGACGTGGTGGTGATGTTGGCCGTTCTATGGTTGTGATACTGCAGTGTCGTGTTGTCGGTGATGACGTGGTGGTGATGTTGGCCGTTCTATGGTTGTGATACCGCAGTGTCGTGTTGTCGGTGATGACGTAGTGGTGATGTTGGCCGTTATATGGTTGTGATACTGCAGTGTCGTGTTGTCGGTGATGACGTAGTGGTGATGTTGGTCGTTCTATGGTTGTGATACTGCAGTGTCGTGTTGTCGGTGATGACGTAGTGGTGATGTTGGCCGTTCTATGGTTGTGATACCGCAGTGTCGTGTTGTCGGTGATGACGTAGTGGTGATGTTGGCCGTTCTATGGTTGTGATACTGCAGTGTCGTGTTGTCGGTGATGACGTAGTGGTGATGTTGGCCGTTCTATGGTTGTGATACTGCAGTGTCGTGTTGTCGGTGATGACGTAGTGATGATGTTGGTCGTTCTATGGTTGTGATACTGTTGTGTCGGAATGTCGGTAGTGTTGTGGCTTTGGTGGTCTGGTGGTCTGGTGGAGCTGTGACATGGTGATGTAGTGCTATGCTGTTCTGATGCTTGGTGTTGTGGTGGTGGCGATCTTGCATTGTAGAAGACATTGCAATGTTAGTGGTGATGTAGCGTTGAGAAGTTGTGGTGTTGCGGCGCTGAGACGTTATGGTGTTGCGGCGCTGGGACGTTGTGGTGTTGCGGCGCTGGGACGTTGTGGTGTTGCGGCGCTGGGACGTTATGGTGTTGCGGCGCTGGGACGTTGTGGTGTTGCGGCGCTGGGACGTTGTGGTGTTGCGGCGCTGGGACGTTGTGGTGTTGCGGCGCTGGGACGTTGTAGTGTTGCGGCGCTGGGACGTTATGGTGTTGCGGCGCTGGGACGTTGTGGTGTTGCGGCGCTGGGACGTTGTAGTGTTGCGGCGCTGGGACGTTGTGGTGTTGCGGCGCTGGGACGTTATGGTGTTGCGGCGCTGGGACGTTGTGGTGTTGCGGCGCTGGGACGTTGTGGTGTTGCGGCGCTGGGACGTTGTGGTGTTGCGGCGCTGGGACGTTGTGGTGTTGCGGCGGCTGGCGTTGGGTGGGACGTTGTGGTGTTGCGGCGCTGGGACGTTGTGGTGTTGCGGCGCTGGGACGTTGTGGTGTTGCGGCGCTGGGACGTTGTGGTGTTGCGGCGCTGGGACGTTGTAGTGTTGCTGCGTTGCATTCGACGCATTCATGCATCTCATCGCATTGTACTGCGACGAGATGCGGTGTGTCGAGCTTCAGCGTCTGACAGCCGTACCGCAAGACGAGATGCGGTGTGTCGAGCTACAGCGTCTGACAGCCGTACCGCAAGACGGCCGCTGCACTGCGCACATGTATCGCACCGGCAACCGTCACCAGCGGAGCGCCACCCGCCGGCAGATATGCGGAGTCGCCGTGCTGGCCTGCGGAGTCCGCCTGGTGTTTGCCGACTACGGCCGCTGCGGCGCCACCTGTCCGCCGACGCTGGCGATGGGTCACGTGACCGCCGCGCTGGCCGCTGTAGACGTGTCACTGCACGTGCTGCTGCTGGTCGGCCTGTCCCGCTGCTGGTGCCGCTGCGCCGTGATCGTGACCGTTTGGACGGCACTGAAGGCGGCCGCCGCCGTCTACCTGCTGGTCAGCTCCACCTACCGGCTGCATACAGAGGGCGCTGCGGCCGTGGTGGCCGAACATTTCGCGGCCCAGGTGGCGCTAGTGCTCTGTCTGTCGGTGGCCGTCTACACGCTGGCGGCGGCCGCGCACGAGCAGCGCGCCTCCAACCGCGTCGACGACGACGATCCGTGACTGACCTGGTGACAGGTGAGGACGGGGCGAACGGTGCGGTCTGGTGCGCGAGGCAGTGGCGTCATAGTGACGGTGACGATGGCGGGGAGGCTCCGATGGAGCTGCGATGAAGCAACGCTGCGACTGTGGTGTGCTGGAGACTGGAGCTTCACCAAGCGGTGCCATTGCCATCTACGGAGCAGTGGAGGTCTCCTCTTGATGCATAGCGTGATGGAATTTAGCACCGAGTGCATTAAGACTTTGTACTCCATTACGACTTCCTACTACGCCATTCGAGGGCCACTGTGTACTCCTATTTAATTGCTGATGCTACTCAGTGGTGCTGGGACAGTAAGCACTAAAAACATTTTGAGAAGACGTGAGGATGAACAGAGGTCTTCAACAGAAGCCTAAGCTTTCAATAAGCCCAAACGCGCATCTCCCCAGCTTAAGCTTTGAGTGCCGAGTGGCTCTCATAGGTACCCATGCTTAATTAAATGGTAAACTAGGCATGGAAGTGAAGGAGACTCCAAGGAATGCAGAAGACAACTTCTTTTGCCCCATTCTCACCATGTGACGGCATGTGGCTAACTGTCAGACGATCCGAACTATTGGGTCCGTGTGTGATTGAGATGGTCAGAGGCCTCTTTTGATATGCGTGTAAGAGCACGGCATCTGCTGATCAGATGAAGGTAGGAAGGTTGTGCATGGCTGTGAAAGAATATTCCTCTGAATTATGTCTCTGTTCTTTCTGTACATCTTGCTGAAAAAGAAGAAGAAGATATCCTTCGACATCACGTGCCATGATTGCTGATATATAGCGTAAGGCTTCATTGGATGTCAGGAAGTTTAGAGTTGGGAACCTAAAAATAATATCGCAGCGGATGCTCTTAGGGTATCATGCTAAGATATATTCCTTCGGGTGGGGGTGGGGAGGATGAGTACATACATCATCATCATGAACATCATCATCGGTGAATTGGGAGAACGAGGCATAGTAGCTCCTAGCAACAGCATTGACAAAGTTGCGCATAGCATAAGATGCCGTGTGAAAGATTCTACTGACAGTTAGAGGACTGATGAAGGAATAAGGGAAAACATAGTGTTCCACGAATACTGTGCATATGGACTTTAAGCTGATTCACTGCAATTAATAAAGCAAGTGATATTCTTTCACTATTCTCTGGGGCGTATTTCTTAGGACATTGGGAACAAATCCACTTCACTTATCAATTTCTCATATTCTCTCTCAGCATCTGAGCTTCAACTTGAACACCTAGAGTTTTATTGTAGCTATGTTGTGGCACGAAAATCACATGCGTTATTGCCTACTAAAAGTGTCCACCGAAGGCGCAAAAAACAATTATAGATGTACTGCACAAATAGCGCCAATGACTGAGCAGTGTTTTCTTAGAGGGCAAACATACGATTAAGAACATTGCGGAAAATAAGATGAACCGCTACTTAAAAAACGAGAAGTATGCAGCAGGCCAGAATTGTTTGAAGTTGTGTGCATTTTGGCAACATATCTCCATAGTAGCCTTAATTATCCCAGCGGCTGGGCCACAAAAACTATAGATCCACTGTATATATGAAGCATACGGAGGTGATTCGATGACTTCTGTTTAGATATGTATTCCTAATCATGTCTACTCCAGCTTGCACACTTTGTGTACTGTACCTCTTCATGTATTAGCAAGACATTGTTTGTGCATGACTATATTACATACATGACTATATTGCATACATAACACGTGGACCATCGGCCACACCGGCAACGACTCCAACATGCCGGTAACAGAAACATACTGGATCGCATTCCATCCACAGTGGATTGCAAATAAACAAGCCACACGTGGACATCAAACGCATGAACATGAGTTTGCGTGGGCACAAAACAATGTCACGGTACCACGTGCTGATAACAGGGTATTTCTATTGCCACTAATGAATCAATGCAACCCCAATGCATGTTCATGGTGTAAAAACTAACATTTATCTCTGAGCTGTTGCAACAACAACTAACAAACCTACATGCCAACTACAAAAACGTTCTGAAAACGTCATAATGCTGATGTCAGCTAGAGATAATATGTGCGTACAATAAAGGAAACTATGTATTTAGAGACGGAGAGGAGCCACGAACAAAGACAGCATCATAAGGTGACACACCAGCTTCGCAAGCATACCAACTTCACAAACACACCAGCTTCACAAACACACCAGCTTCACAAACACACCAGCTTCACAAACACACCAGCTTCACAAACACACCAGCTTCGCAAACAGCAATGCAGATGAAGAAGGCAGCGAGCACGTACGGAAAGCTTCCGTATTACTCCGAGTATCGCACCTGTGAACCGACGCTGTCAAACTCTGATCTTGAAAGACACATTTGTAAACCACGCAATACGCACCACGTGCGTCTCGTGTACCACTTTAAGCAACACCAGGACCAGAGCTGTAGCAACCTATGATATAGCAACATAAGGAGTACTCCCGACATTCGCTTCAACGAGAACGGTGCCAAAACTGAACAGTCAAGGACTGGCGGGCGGGGGCTGTCGTTCCGGCCACGTGCATAAGGGCGACAAACAAGCGGGCTGCCCACAGAGCCACCACTGCAGTCACGCTGTGCTCGGCAGGGTCATAACGTGCACACCAGCACTGACCGCACAGCTCACGCCGGAGTCGCGTCGCTCCGGTCCGGGGCGCGGGGCACGAACCGTGGAGCCGGAGGCGCGGAGACAGGACCGCCGCGGGGCACCACCGCGGCGTCATCGGTCATCGGTCCGGGACACGGGGCACCAACCGTGGAGCCGGAGGCGCGGAGACAGGACCGCCGCGGGGCACCACCGCGGCGTCATCGGTCATCGGTCCGGGGCACGGGGCACCAACCGTGGAGCCGGAGGCGCGGAGACAGGACCGCCGCGGGGCACCACCGCGGCGTCATCGGTCATCGGTCCGGGGCACGGCGCACGAACCGTGGAGCCGGAGGCGCGGAGACAGGACAGCGGGGCACCACCGCGGCGTCATCGGTCATCGGTCCGGGGCACGGGGCACCAACCGTGGAGTCGGAGGCGCGGAGACAGGACCGCCGCGGGGCACCACCGCGGCGTCATCGGTCAACGGTCCGGGGCACGGGGCACCAACCGTGGAGCCGGAGGCGCGGAGACAGGACCGCCGCGGGGCACCACCGCGGCGTCATCGGTCATCGGTCCGGGACACGGGGCACCAACCGTGGAGCCGGAGGCGCGGAGACAGGACCGCCGCGGCGTCATCGGCGCGCCAAACCGAATCAGTCGGTCTTGGTGCAATTACCACCCCGGGCCGCCCCCATCCTGCTGTGCGCCTCACGAGCGGCTGGCGGCCGGCGACCGCCCACCGTGTGACGTCTGAAGTGTGACAGCACGCCTGGCTGGGCGTACTCAACCAGCCACGCCACTCACCAGGGAGCGAGTGTGTATCGCGGCTACATCGGTCCCTGGGTGGGTGGTGCACCTGCGATGTGCTGATTGAACCTTGGAAGCGTCGGCGCCAAAAAGTCGTGCGTCGACAGGACCTGGTGGCGTCGATGCGTCGACAATTGTCAAAACCTGTCGCAGTGGGTATACGGCTATTCGTGTGTAGGGTGGACAACAAGGAACATGAGACGGCTTTGGTAGTGTTTTAGTGTGGCACTAAAAACCTCTAAAAATAATCCTAGCCCTCACGGTGGGGCCAGAACTTCAAGTCCTGATCTAGCTATTTTGTTTTCGCAATGGTCCGTATTTTAACCGCGGGAGCGCCTGTGATGCGTGAACTCTGGGGATGTTCCAGGTCATATATGCAGGTTACCTGACATGATATTGCTTTTTGCACTTGAACGACCATTAGTGGACATATGTCGTCATTACATTTACTTTCTTAAAAAGTATTCATTAGCGACAAAAGCAGACACAACATTATTTTTCCAGCATAAATATCTCGGTGGCGAAGTAACTAACCTGAGAGGTTACTTTTCCATCCGTGCTTTTCGCAGTGTTTTTTTATTGCAAGGCAGAATGACAAATCTTAAAGTGAAATTTTGAACGGCTCATGGATTTTCCCAGAGGAGCCTCAGATGCGGGGTCAAATCGATACTGCTAGGGTCAATTGAATCTATGTTTCAAATGTCCATGCCACCACCTGTTCCACAATATGAATTTTAAAATAGGGTCTGACCATCGAAGACCCATTTCAAATGGTGATATCGAGTTGAAAAAGGACAACAAATATCTTATTGACACTGACAGTTCTGGTCATATGTTCATATGACCTATATTTGGCATACATTCCTCGTTTGCATCAGCCAATTTACTTTGCAGGTTGACAGTTCTGGTATTCATAGACGGGAGGTTAATGAAGTGAACGTGGAAATCCTAACGTGTTACGCTTGTGTGACACAAAGTTCAGGAGTCATAGAGAAATGGTGTTGTATTTTTGTCCCATATTGTCCCATTGATATAGTGATAACTACTTGCATCTGCATAGTTTTGCAATACAGTTTCTCTTTCAGATGACAGCTGGAACCCGAGCCAGGTAGCGGTGGACAGTACAAGCAATTTGTCTCTGCTTCATAAAACCAGTTCCAGAGACAGCGAAGCATAAATGCGCTGATTCATCTTGTATCTGCGTATGCGTGTCTTCAAAACGTATTACACTTAGCTGGAAGTTCTTACTTGTGGTCCCAAAAGTTATAGCGGAACTGCGAGTTCGTGTTCCAACAAAAGACTGGCTCAATCTATGTCACAAATTAAATACTGCGAACTGCATTGCATCAACATGCGGTTGCAAACAACGAATACTACGTGGTGTACTATCACAGTCCTATGTCCTACTTCGCAACACACATACAGGCTTGCTGAAGTGATATAAAATGCGCAGACCTGCTGCTCAATGTCTCCCAGTACCTCAAACGATGTGTAGAAAAAAAACCGCGGTTTTGATGGCGAGAACTTTAGGGCAATCTTTTCCAATGAGCTGATGCAAGGAAAGCTGTTTTTACCACTATCATTCTTATGTAGCGCAAATCTTCCTCGCACCTTGTTTGACTTTCTCTTGGGCTATTGATCTGAACGTGTGCCTATGTGAGTCGCTAAGTGATGAAATGATCGGTTGAGAAGTGCTGTAACTAAACCATGTGGTTAACTTGGTTTCAAAGCTGCACATAAAAAGTGATCGTTACAATACTACGAGCACGGCCCGTTTACACAACTTAATAACGCTAAGCTCAAGTGGGAGTGCACAAATATCCTAACTCTGTCAGTAAGGAACATCTTGTCAGGTGCTCTTCCCATCCAGAGATCTATTTGAACTCTACCTCGTGCTGGTGTGGCATATACATACAGTACGTTCTTCCGCCCAAGTTCCGTCCGATCTCAACAGGCTCTGCTGTTCCGGCAAAGCGGCAATCAGCCTTTCCAGCTGGGCAAGGTCCATTCAGGGTCCGTTCAAGGTCCGTCCAACCGGGCACAGAGTCCGTCTAGGTCCGCCCAAGCCTGACAAAGTGTCCTTTGTCTGCCTAAGGCCCATCCCAGCCTCATGTGTGACGGACGGGTGACACATAGCTCATCAATGGCTATGTGTGTCGTAACAGCTACTGTGTTGTTGCACTGCTAAATAGTGCCTAACACTATTGGGTATATGGGCGGGACTTTTTCCGACAAGGTCTCTGGATGGTTTTCGTGCGCTTCCCAACACGGTTGCATTTTTCTTCCGTCTCGGCGGCCGTCACGGGTGTGTTTCTCCCGGCTCGGCGGCCGTCACGGGTGTGTTTCTCCCGGCTCGGCGGCCGTCACGGGTGTGTTTCTCCCGGCTCGGCGGCCGTCACGGGTGTGTTTCTCCCGGCTCGGCGGCCGTCACGGGTGTGTTTCTCCCGGCTCGGCGGCCGTCACGGGTGTGTTTCTCCCGGCTCGGCGGCCGTCACAGATGTGTTTCTCCCGGCTTGGCGGCCGTCCCGGGTGTGTTTCTCCCGGCTCGGCGGCCGTCACAGATGTGTTTCTCCCGGCTCGGGGTCCGTCACAGATGTGTTTCTCCCGGCTTGGCGGCTGACACCGGTACCAGGACGGCGTCGATGGCGTGCACAACTCCGTTGGCCGCCGTGACGTCCGGCACCACCACCAACGAGTTCTCCACCTTCACTGACGCTGCGGGCACGCACACAGTCGGTACACATGCAGCCAATGTGCACACAGACTCTGAGAAGGCATGTGAGGTGAACAGAAAATGATCACGTTAATTACACCTGTCACACAAAGGGACGCAACAAACGTTTTCTATGAGCACGAGCGCGCAATGACGTTAGCTGAGTTTTTTGCCAGTATAGACACTCTTTCTAATATCACTCGGCATTCGACACCACTTAGCGATGTACATAGTTGAGAAAGACCCTATTTCATGATCTTAATTCATGACTGTAGACAGGTACGAAATGCCCCTGGCAATGACCTAACGTTAAAATGTCTGAATTGATCTCATTTTGCATAGCCTGAAGTCGTTCTAGGAAAGTGAATGGCAATGCAATTGCTAAGCTATTTACGAAAAAAGAGTAATATGTTGCATCTTCATTTAATACAACCCGAAGCAGACTGTCTTTTGCCTAGAACAAGACTGAACACTTCAACAAGTGTGTCAATATTGTCAGAAATTGTACAGATCATTCCACACACTGCCTCCCCGTTCTCAAGCTGCCTAACCGTCACCGCACTGCCGAACCGTCACCGCACTGCCTAACCGTCGTCACACTGCCTAACCGTCACCACACTGCCTAACCGTCACCACACTGCCTAACTGTCACCATACCGCCTAACCGTCACCACACTGCCTAACTGTCGTCACGCTGCCTAACCACCACCACACTGCCTAACCGTCACCGCACTGCCGAACCGTCACGACACTGCCTAACCGCCACCACACAGCCTAACCGTCACCACACTGCCTAACCGTCACCGCACTGCCGAACCGTCACCACACTGCCTAACTGTCGTCACGCTGCCTAACCACCACCACACTGCCTAACCGTCACCACACTGCCTAACCGTCACCACACTGCCTAACCGTCACCGCACTGCCGAACCGTCACCACACTGCCTAACCGCCACCACACAGCCTAACCGTCGTCACACTGCCTAACCATCACCACACTGCCTAACCTTCACCACACTGCCTAACTGTCACCACACTGCTTAACTGTCACCATATCGCCTAACTGTCACCATACCGCCTAACCGTCATCACACTGCTTAACCGTCACCACACTGCCTAACCGTCACTACAGTGCCTAACCGTCACCGAACTGCTCAACTGTCTCCAGCCTTAGCCGACTCCAAACTGCCTAACGGCCATCAGACTACCTACGAATAACTGCTGGCATCGGTGGAGACGTACCCTCATACATTGGGGTCCATAATGGATTTGGGCGCCAAATATCTTACGCAGAACACCAAATTTGCATCTAGCTGGAGATCCAGGTGCCCCAAGCTCCCCGAGCCCGCATCCATGGTCGCCAGCACGGCCGCGACTGACCTCCGTCGGTGAAGAGGGTGAGGTTGGTGCCGGCCAGCGTGTCCACCTCCTGGAACGGCTGCAGACCGGCCGAGTACACCGCGCCGCCGGTCACGTGACCCAGCAGCAGCTGCCGCAGCCGACTGCGGTCTCGCAGCAGCTGCCGCAGCTGGTCGGCCGCAATCATGGTGAACGCCCGGTTGGTCGGGGCGAACAGCGTGAACGGGCCGGCTGTCGGCACGGGCCAGGTCAGCTGAGGTCGTCTGGGCTCATTGGTCCACTCACTGCACGTACACGCCAAGGCCTGGGGCCATGTGAGGGCGGAAACCACCAGCTAATGTCAGCTGAAGCCGGGCCAGCAGCGTGGGCCACACTCAGAAGTTTACGTTAAAGGCAACAGCGGACATTAAAGTCAGCAGGCTAAGTCACAGTCAGCAGCTTCAGAGTAGACCGCTTAGTTTTCAGTCGGTAGTTGAAGTCAAAGTCAGTGTGTGAGACATAGGTCCGCAGCTCATACCGAGGTTAGCGCATCAGGTCAAAGTCGGCAACTTAGGTCAAAATCGAAAACTTCGGTTACCAAAGCCATCGTCTCAGGTCAAAGGCAGCAGCTGAAATATTTAAACAAAAACTGACTGAAAAAGCTTCATCGACTGAAGCCAGCAATTAGTGGACTGCACCAAATGAGACCAAAGGTGACCAAATTGTCTCGCCATCTCCGATATAATGCAATAAAATGTCGTACAATGAAATCATCAGTGGGCAAGTGTTAATACAGTTTCACCAATTGCAATGATATAACTGCAATTGGATAAAAAGTAAAAAGTAGCGCACCACGAAAAACGGATTATGTTACCTATCCTACGATTATTATTGCTATTACAATTACAATTACGATCGATACGAAGGATTACGATCCTACTGATTACCTACATATATGTACATTTCACCCATCCAATTGGTTGCTGATGCCTATTCCCTGCATATTATGCTCCCATCTTCGTCTATGCTTCCATGCGCTGTATGTGCGTCTGGGCATCAATATGCAATATTCGAATAATTATATTTAGCACCAAAATCGACAAAGAGTCAAACTATATGGGGAAGGGAACCATAGTTCATGCAACTCGCTCTACTACTCGATTACAACAGAACACCCACATTGTCGTATTTGACGCCGATTCCACTTACTCCACAGTTATGTCCAGCTGATGGTGTTCACACCCCACCGTACCGCGACACACAGACTTCACATCCCGCCGTATCCCGACACGCGGACTTCGTACCCCGACACACAGTCCGCACATTCTACCGTACCCAGACACACAGTCCGCACATTCTACCGTACCCCGACACACAGTCCGCACATTCTACCGTACCCAGACACACAGTCCGCACACTCTACCGTACCCCGACACACAGTCCTCACATCCTACCGTACCCAGACACACAGTCCTCACATCCTACCGTACCCAGACACACAGTCCTCACATCCTACCGTACCCCAACACACAGTCCGCACATTCTACCGTACCCAGACACACAGTCCGCACACTCTACCGTACCCCGACACACAGTCCTCACATCCTACCGTACCCAGACACACAGTCCTCACATCCTACCGTACCCAGACACACAGACTTAACATCCTACCGTACCCAGACACACAGACTTAACATCCCGCCGCACCCAGACACACAGTCCTCACATCCTACCGTACCCAGACACACAGTCCTCACATCCTACCGTACCCAGACACACAGTCCTCACATCCTACCGTACCCAGACACACAGTCCTCACATCCCACCGTACCCCGACACACAGTCCTCACATCCTACCGTACCCAGACACACAGTCCTCACATCCTACCGTACCCAGACACACAGTCCTCACATTATACCGTACCCAGACACACAGTCTTCGTACCCCGACACACAATCCGCACATTCTACCGTACCCAGACACACAGTCCGCACATTCTACCGTACCCCGACACACAGTCCGCACATTATACCGTACCCAGGCACACAGTCCTTACATCCTAACGTACCCAGACACACAGTCCTCACATTCCACCATATCCCGACACACAGTCCTCACATCCTACCATATCCAGACATACAGTCATCACAGCCTACCGCACCCAGACACACAGTCCTCACATCTCGCCGTACCCCGACACACCGTCCTCACATCCCACCGTCCGCCGATACCGAGTCCTCACACCCCGCCATGCCCTGATACCCAGTCCTCACACCCCGCCGTACCCCAACACCGAGTCCTCACGCCCCGCCGTACCCTGCTGGTCGGAGAGCAGGTCGCGCAGTCCGGCCAGCTTGAGCGCCTCGGCCAGCACGGTGAACCTGGCCAGCGGGTCCATGAGCAGCGCGCTGACCAGGTCGGCCGGCGGCGGCGCCAGCACGCCGTCCATCATGTGCACCACGCCGTTGTCGGCGGCCAGGTCTGACGTCACCAGCGGCTCGCCGTTGACGGTGGTCACGTTGACAGCGCCGCCTGCGTTGCTGTAGGTGGCGTAGCGGTTGACGCGCAGTCGGCTGCCCTCCAGCGTCTTGCCCACCAGGTCGTTCTCGAAGTCCTCGGAGAGCGCGTAGCCGCGGATCATGTGGTACTGCAGCAGCTGGTGGAGGTGGAGCTCGTTACACCACTCGCCCAATAACGTATATTTGCATCTTGATAGGCATATGGATGTTAAAAAAATATTACATGTAATCTCAGCACTGCGAGTCGCTGCTGAAGAATGTAAGCCAGCGGAAGTGCCGCTGAGAACCTCTTCTTTGAGCAAAGATTAAGAGCACTTCATGAAGAACATTGGGATACAAATGGGTGACATCAACATTGCAGGATCATATCTGACTCCGATGAAAGAAATTAGAACGAGAAGATCTGTAACAAGGAAGATGTCAAGAATCCCAAAGCGCAGCGGTCGGGCCAGGAAAGGCACGGCTCTCGGATGAACTTGTGCCACATGCACGGGGTATATGGTACAAGCAAGTCTATGTACTACATACATAGACTTGCTCGAGTTCCACCCTCGCTGTAGGCGACACCAGTCTGGCAGCTGACCTTGGCCAGGTGTGGCCGACCCGACACGCCTTGACCATCTCGACCTGGTTGGCAGTCTTTTTACTGGCCGAACCCATCCTGACCTGGTCTCGCGTGGCCAGATCCACCTTGACCTGGCATCACGTGGTGACCTGACTTCGGACCTTTGACCTGATTTCTTCTTTGACCTGACTCCGGGCGGCCGGACTCACCTTGACCAAGTTCGGCTTGCCCATCTTCTCCAGCATGGACTCGAGTCCCCCGAGTCGATCCAGCAGATCCTGTAGAGCCGCCTCGGTGGGAGCGAACAGCGTATACGGACCTGTGGGGGTGGGTACATCCATCACATGACAGGTGGAAGCTGTTGAGGTGGGTACATCCGTCACATGACAGGTGGAACCTGTGGAGGTTGGTACATCCATCACATGACAGGTGGAACCTGTGGGGGTGGGAACACCCGTCACATGACAGGTGGCACCTGTGGCGGTGGGTACACCCGTGACGGGGCAGGTGGCACCTTGGAGGTGGTCCGGGGGGCACCGGTGAGGTGGGGTCACCCGTCACGGGGCAGGTGGAACCTGTGGAGGTGGGGACACCTGTGACGGGACAGGTGGGATCTGTGGAGGTGGGGACACCCGTCACGGGACAGGTGGGATCTGTGGGGGTGGGGACACCCGTCACAGGACAGGTGGCACCTGTGGAGGTGGGGACACCCGTGACGGGGCAGGCGGGATCTGTGGAGGTGGGGACACCCGTGACGGGGCAGGTGGGATCTGTGGAGGTGGGGACACCCGTGACGGGGCAGGTGGCACCTGTGGAGGTGGGGACACCCGTCACGGGGCAGGTGGCACCGGTGGAGGTGGGGTCACCCGTGACGGGGCAGGCGGGATCTGTGGAGGTGGGGACACCGGGGTGGGGACACCCGTGAAGGGGCAGGCGGGTTGTGGGGTGGGGACACCCGTGACGGGGCAGGCGGGATCTGTGGAGGTGGGACACCCGTGACGGGGCAGGCGGGATCTGTGGGGGGGGACGGGGGATCTGTGGAGGTGGGGACACCCGTGAAGGGGCAGGCGGGATCTGTGGAGGTGGGGACACCCGTGACGTGGCAGGCGGGATCTGTGGAGGTGGGGACACCCGTGACGGGGCAGGCGGGATCTGTGGAGGTGGGGACACCCGTGACGTGGCAGGCGGGATCTGTGGAGGTGGGGACACCCGTGACGGGACAGGTGGGATCTGTGGAGGTGGGGACACCCGTGACGGGACAGGTGGGATCTGTGGAGGTGGGGACACCGGGGGGTGGGTGGGGCACTTGGGATCTGTGGAGGTGGGGACACCCGTGACGGGGCAGGCGGGATCTGTGGAGGTGGGGACACCCGTGACGGGACAGGTGGGATCTGTGGAGGTGGAGACACCCGCCACAGTGGGATCTGTGGGGGTGCAGACAACAGTTGCGGGGCAGGTGGGATCTGTGGAGGTGGGTTCGATGTTAGATAAATTGAACGGGAGAGAAATAGACACGACCATTGTAGCATATCTGGCCCAGGACATACATTGTCAACGAGTTAACAAGAGTTAATGGTGAGTTAACTCTTGGAACTGGCAATGCATGATGTAGCGAACGGTAACCATTTGTGAAAGAAAATGCCAGGAATATCGGGGGTTCACATTTGGGACCTCTACTAGTGCTTGGAGGGATATAGAAATGATGTCGCAATCTGTAATGTTTCGACCGCCTCTCAGGCGGGCTACGCTCAACATCATTGCATACACAAAGGCGATGTGAGAGATGACTCTTGCTTACGATCTTGAAATTAGAGGACATTTCTTGGAAGCGTGTCATATGAGATAGCATGTAGCTTGTGCTGTTGCTGTTGCACCACCACATCATTATCAGCAGTACTATGCCATCATTATTATATTTGTATCACAAGCTTTGAATTAGTGGGGAGCTGTGTCATATCAGTTGTTGCATATCATATTATTATATCACTCGGGACTCTCTCAGCTCCCAGGGGTCCTCAAATTATCCTAATTCTCAGAGGCTCTCAATCTCCCAGGTCCTATCTTCCACTGCCTGTTAATTCTCCAGATCCCAGAGGCACCTCAATACAAAAAATTACCAGGGCCCCCGTGGTACAAAAAATTATATTGCCCAGAGCCCCCGAACTCCAAGCACCCTTCTCTTCCCAGACGTCAATCCAACTCCTGCAAAGATAATCCAGCCCCATGGAGTCATACGGCTAAGAGAATCTCCCAGTTGCAAGGGTCCCTTGTGGTTTAATGGCACATTCAGCTCAATTGAATACATATATATATATATATATATATATATATATATATATATATATATATATATCTCTCTCTCTCTCTCTCTCTCTCTCTCCTCTCTCTCTCTCTCTCTCTCTCTTTTTCTCTCTCTCTCTCTCTCTCTCTCTCTTCCTCCCACTAGCTTCAGGGGCTCATTCATCCTCAAGAGGCCCTCCAGTGTCAAATGGCCATTCTTTTGTCAATGGCTCCTCCAGCTTCAAGAGGCCTCTCCAGCCTCAGGGGCCTCTCCTGCCCCCGGGGCCTCTCCTGCTCCCAGCTAGCTTAAACACTCACGAGGCTCCTCCATCTACCTGAAACGAAACAATTTTTGGCGTGAGCCGCGGGCGGAAAATTTATGGTTCTGTGCGGTGAAAATCCAAACATGTATTGCTTGATCTAGTGTAATCTGTATTTGTTAAGAGGTCGGGCCCTCTTCCCTTCCCCGTCCTCATCTTGGCCGAGCCTCTACCGTTGGGTGTTACTGGAGATAATGGCATACATCGCTTTGAGCCCCACCAAAAGTATTTGCCAATAAGTTCCATGTGTGCGAAGATTACTCCATAAGGTGAGCTGGTACATCTGAAGTTCACATATACTGATTATACAAAAAACACATGATTATGCAGAATGCACGTGAAAATGCCAAGCTGACCATGCCAAGAGGTATTAGCCACTTGACTGAGCGGTCAGCCCTTCAGAGGTCAGACTCGGTTCAGCATCTCATGTGAGAACCCGACTTGGTCTCGAGGCGGCCGACAAGGCGGCAACTTCCGTTTCGGCTTCGACGCGGCGCCAACGAGTGCTTCCCCTCCGTGGGGTGTAGTGAATTGGCGCAAATTGTGCAGCGACGCGGCGCGGCCGTCCGTGCGGCAGGAAGCTCCGCGTGACGCCAGTGCGAGCCAATGGCACACGTGACGCTCTCCGAGACAAGTACGTGACGCATCGCTGACCCGTGCGGAAACACGGTCACACTCGGCCGATCTGGAGGCGGTGGCGGGAGTCGGGACGGTTCCCCGATCTGGAGACGCTTTCGGGTATTGAAGCGACGATGTGAAGACGGTTACTGGTGTCAGGTTCCTCCCTGTTGTGGTTATGGTTACTGGAAAGGAGACGGTTCTCTGGTCTGGAGCTGGCGGAGGCCGTTAGAACGCTGACCTGGAGATGGCAACCGTGGCGCTCGGGTGGTGACCGTGCCAGCGTTGATAGGGCGACACCATCTCGCGCCGACCTCTGACAGTTCTCTCCGTGGCCGTCGACACGGACCAGCGACCGCCGACCGGGCGGCTCACAGTTTCACCTCCGCCCCAGCCGTGACGGGGTCCCTCACTCGCAGACCCAGGCGTGAAATCCTGCCTGTCGCGAGGCTGCACACGAGGTGTTCTTAGTAGGGTAGGGTAGGCGCAAGCCGTTCCGAGTCGTCCGAGTTGTTGCAGGGGCATCGCTGCATACACTGCTTCGGTCCGGAGGTGTCGGTTGTGGCAGCTTGTTGCCTTTGGAATGTGATTGTACGTCGTACACACGTCACACATGTCTGCTGTTCTGGTATTTTATGTACGTACATTCTGTTCAATGTCAAAGAATCCGGAAGATGGCGAATTTGGCGTGCTACCGTCAGTGCTCTCCAAGTAGATTCTGAAAACCAAGTTGGGTCCTTTTTCACAAAGGCCCATAAGTTCGCGCTAGATATCCCCAACACATCATTGCAGCATCCGATGGGAGAGGAAGGAGAGTGTGCCCTGAGTAGTTCGGTAAATGTGCACTTGAATACACTCGCAGCCAGGCGCAATGTAAATCTGCTGTTTGGGCATCGGAGAAGCAGGATGGGGCGAAAGTAGTCACATGCTGATTGTCATCTCACGAAGTGCAGCTTCCTGGCAGAAGATTGCACTTGTCAGAGAGACAAAGGGAAATCGAGAGAAAATTGATGACTGATGGTTGATGGAGTTTTCGTTTCGATGGCGTTGATTTTTTGCCCACCACATCGCCCCAATCAGTCGTAGGGTGTCCGGGGCAGTCACAGGGTATCCGGGTCACTCAGAAGGTCAGCCCCGTGACCACTTGGCCGCTGTCACACCACGCGACACATCACACGTCACCCATCCGGCGAGATATCACACGTCACCCATCCGGCGACACATCACACGTCACACATCCGGCGACACATCACACGTCACACATCCGGCGAGATACCCACGTCACACATCCGGCGACACATCACACGTACACATCCGGCGACACCACGTCACCCATCCGGCGACATATCACACGTCACCCATCCGGCGACACATCACACGTCACACATCCGGCGACATACCACACGTCACCCATCCGGCGACACACCACACGTCACCCATCCGGCGACACATCACACGCCACACATCCGGCGACACATCACACGCCACACATCCGACGACACACCACACGTCACCCATCCGGCGAGATACCACACGTCACCCATCCGGCGACACATCACACGCCACACATCCGGCGACACACCACACGTCACCCATCCGGCGACACACCACACGTCACCCATCCGGCGACACATCACACGTCACACATCCGGCGAGATACCACACGTCACACATCCGGCGACACATCACACGCCACACATCCGGCGACACATCACACGTCACCCATCCGGCGACATATCACACGTCACCCATCCGGCGACACATCACACGTCACACATCCGGCGACACACCACACGTCACACATCCGGCGACACACCACACGTCACCCATCCGGCGACACATCACACGTCACACATCCGGCGACACACCACACGTCACACATCCGGCGACACATCACACGTCACCCATCCGGCGAGATACCACACGTCACACATCCGGCGACACATCACACGTCACACATCCGGCGACACACCACACGTCACCCATCCGGCGACACACCACACGTCACCCATCCGGCGACACATCACACGTCACACATCCGGCGACACACCACACGTCACACATCCGGCGACACACCACACGTCACACATCCGACGACATATCACACGTCACCATCCGGCGACACACAACGTCACCATCCGGCGACATATCACACGCCACACATCCGACGACATATCACACGTCACCCATCCGGCGACACACCACACGCCACACGTCACCCTACACGTCACCCATCCGGCGACACACCACACACCACACGTCACCCATCTGGCGACATATCACACGCCACACATCCGGCGACAAACATCCGGCGATATATCACACGTCACCCATCCGGGCAGCCACACGTCACCCATCCGGCGACATATCACACGTCACCCATCCGGCGACACACCACACGCCACACGTCACCCATCCGGCGACACACCACACATCCGACGACATATCACGTCACCCATCCGGCGACACTCACACGTCACCCATCCGGCGACATATCACACGCCACACATCCGAACACACGTCACCCATCCGGCGACACACCACACGTCACCCATCCGGCGACATATCACACGTCACCCATCCGGCGACACACCACACGCCACACGTCACCCATCCGGCGACACACCACACACGTCACCCATCCGGCGACACACCACACGCCACACATCCGACGACATATCATCACGTCACCCATCCGGAGACATATCACACGCCACACATCCGGCGATATATCACACGCCACCCTCCGGCGACACACCACACGCCACACTCCCCATCCGGCGACATATCCCCACACGTCACCCATCCGGCGACACACCACACGCCACACGTCACCCATCCGGCGACACACCACACACCACACGTCACCCATCCGGCGACACACCACACACCACACATCCGACGACATATCACACGTCACCCATCCGGCGACACACCACACACCACACGTCACCCATCTGGCGACATATCACACGCCACACATCCGGCGACATATCACACGCCACACATCCGGCGACATATCACCACCGTCACAACATATCACACGTGACCCATCCGGCGACATATCACACGTCACCCATCCGGCGACATATCACACATTACATATCCAACGACACATCACACGGCTTCAAAGCTTCAAAGCATATGCACGAAAATGTCTGTTGAGCATGATTCCTAATCATGTAAAGTTATCGCCATACGCATTCGTATTGAATCTGTATACACAGTCTGGCAGTTTGTAGGCCGGCCACCAGGTGTCACCACAGTCAGCGGTCGCTGCGCTCCGATACACCGCGCCGAACGGCGTAATTCCTCATGATGATGTACTGATGCAAGCCTGCCGCCGGCCGCCACGGCGGTGCGTCGCCCAAGCACGCGCCACGGTCCGTGGAGGGTTTGATTGGTGCGGAGGCCGGATCAGGGATCAGGGGTGGGGGTCGGTGTGATTGTCACCTCGGGTAGACTCTGGTCAAAAGAGTCGGTGCTGGGGCTCGTGTTCGAGTCAGTGTTTGTGTGGAAGTCAGGGTAAGTGAGCGGGTCAGTGCTAGGGTCAGATTCAGGGTCAGTAGCAGGGTCAGTGTCAGGGTCAGTGTCTGGGTCAGAGTAGGGGTTAGTGTTAAGGTCAGCTTCAGGGTCAGCTTCAGGGTCAGTGCTAGCGTCAGTGTCAGAGTCTTTGTCAGGGCCAGTGTCAGGGGTCAGTGCCAGTGTCAGGGTCAGTGTCAGGGTCAGTGTCAGGGTCAGTGTCAGGGTCAGTGTCAGGGTCAATGTCAGGGTCGGTGTCAGAGTCGGTGTCAGGATCGGTGTCAGGGTCGGTGTCAGTGTCAGGGTCAGTGTCAGGGTCACTAACACGTTCTGTGTCAGACTCAATGCCAAGATCAAAGTTCGGATCACTGTCAGGCTCTATGTCACGGTCGAGATTGACTGCACCCTCCCCGAAACTGGGCAGGTCACAGGGACAGGATAGGTCGTCCTTCTCCCCGGAACAGTGCAGGTTGCAGTCCTCCTCCCCCGAACAGGACAGATTATCGTCCTCCCCGTGGCGGAGCAGGTCACACTCTTCTCCCGGAACAGCACAGGTCAGTCCTCCCCGGGATGGCACAGGCTACAGTCCTCCCCGGGACAATAAAGGCTACAGTCCTCCCCGGGACAGTAAAGGCTACAGTCCTCCCCGGGATGGCACAGGCTACAGTTCTCCCCGGGATAGTACAGGCTACAGTCCTCCCCGGGACAGTCATAAAGTCATAAAGTCATAAAGTGTTAAGGCTTAATAAGAGCCTTTCATGTCCCCCTTAATCTCCCATACTTGAGTGAGTACATATCTAATGCCACAAGCCTTTCTCCATATTCTAAGTTACCTATTCCACTGATGAGTCTAGTTGCTTTGCGCTGCACTCTCTCTAACTTGTCTATATCTTTTTCTAGGTAGGGGCTCCAAGCTTGTACAGAATATTCCAAGTGAGGTTGCACGTATGCTAAGTACAGTTTTTTATGACTTCCTTGCTCTTATACATCACACTTCTATTTATAAGTCCCAGCATTCTGAGTGTCCTGTTCCTAGCTGAGTTACATTGTTTTTCTGCTTTAAGGTCTTTTGAAACCAACACACCTAAGTCCCTTTCCTCTTCAATAACATCCAGTTCCCTCCCTCCCATTGTATATCTGAAAGTCTCACCTCCAGACCCCAGATGCATAACCTTACACTTGTCATAGTTGAAAGACATCTGCCATTGATCAGCCCACTTTTTTAGGTCCTCCAAGTCTAGTTGAATATTTATAGATTGATCACAACTGTTTGCCACTCCTACCAGCTTGATGTCATTCGCAAATTTGAACACTCTATTCCTCAGCCCTACCTCAATGTTATTCACAAAGATAATAAAAGAGAAGTGGCCCTAGAACAGAGCCCTGTGGTACTCCACTCAGAACATCCTTCCAATCAGATTTACATCCATTTAACATTACCTTTTGTTTCCTTCCCCTCAACCATTCTTCAATCCAACCTATAACTTTTCCAACAATCCCATGTTGCTGTAGTTGATGAATTAGCCTCCCATGTGGAACTTTATCAAAAGCTTTGCTAAAGTCCAAGTACACAACATCTATCCTGCTTTGATTGTCTACTTCTTTAGTAACATACTCCATGAACTCCAAAAGGTTAGTTAAACAAGACCTTCGAGATCGAAATCCATGTTGAGTATCCCTTAAAAGATTGTGCCTATCAAGATGAATCTGAACATTCTGTTTAACCAGATTTTCCTAGCCTTGCAAACTATTGAGGTCAAACTGACTGGCCTGTAGTTCCCTACACACTTCATACTTCCCTTTTTGAAAATTGGTACTACATTTGCATTTCTCCAATCTTCAGGCACTTCAGAATACTCCATAGACCGCCTAAAAATTATGCCTAGGGGAACTGCTAAAGCTTTAGCACACTCTACTAAATCCCTAGCATATATATCATCTGGTCCAGAAGCTTTATTAGGTTTTATATTCTGCAACAGCTTTTCTACAGCTTCTGTAGTTATTGTAAGATACTCCAACCTATCATCTGTCATGGCATACGATTCTGTTCTTTCTATTCTATCAGAATTATCTTTAGTAAAGGCTGATGAGAATTGCTTGCTTAGGGATTCCATAATATCACAATCATCAACTACTAATTTCCTATCTACCTCCAGTGGTCCCACACTACACTTTTTAGCCTTAAATTTGTAGAAACTAAAGAATCTTTTATCATTACCTGCTGACCATTCCCGAGCTAATTTGATTTCAGCCAGTCTTTTAGATGCCTAACGCACCTCCTAACTTTATGTTCTAGCTATTTTATATGATTTGAGGTTTACCTCAGAGTTAGCATATTTTAGTTTTGACAGCACAGACTACAGTCCTCCCCGGGATAGTACAGGCTACAGTCCTCCCCGGGACAGCACAGACTACAGTCCTCCCCGGGATAGTACAGGCTACAGTCCTCCCCGGGACAGCACAGACTACAGTCCTCCCCGGATAGTACAGGCTACAGTCCTCCCCGGGACAGCACAGACTACAGTCCTCCCCGGGATAGTACAGGCTACAGTCCTCCCCGGGACAACACAGGCTACAGTCCTCCCCGGACAGTGCAGGCTGCAGTCCTCCCTGAGATAGTGAAAGCTACAGTCCTCCCCGAGACAGTGCAGGCTACAGTCCTCCCCTGTTCAGCACAGGCTGCAGTTTTCCCGGGTCGGAACAGATCACAGTCTTCCGCAGTATGGGGCAGGCCACACTCCTCTCCAGACTGGGTCCTCCCAGGCTTCCTCAGGGAGGACATGCCACACTTCTCACCGGGCACACCACAAGCCCACTCTTGGCATGGCTCTGCCAAGGTCACACGTCAATAGAAGATATCGTTGTCTCAGGCTCGCTCTTCACATGACAGACTCATAGGGTTAATTACTTCTTTCAGGATTGAGAAGGATTGATCGACTTAGACGTGCATGGCTGTGCAGTCGGTGATATTGCCGGCGGCGGTCTGGGTCACGTGACCAGGGCAGACGCCGGGTCACGGTCGGCGGCCGCAGGCGGTACTGAGTGTGCAGGTTAGCGCGCCGCTGCCTGCCTCGGTGGCACAATCCAGCCGAGCTGCGTGTGAAAGTCGGACCGCACCTCGCTCCGGCGGGCGCACGGTGTCCGCGCAGGTGTGACGGACACCTGGATGGGCGCGCCTCTGTGCTGTCGAATCGTCACGGGCTGCGCTGACGTGCTGCCACCGTCACGTAGCGCTGTCAGACAGCTCAATACTGATCGTCTGCGTGCTGTCATGCTATCACAGACTGTAGTGACGTCATGAGACTGTCACGCGAGACCGTCAGCCGACCGACTGAAATCCTCCGTCTCCGCGTGGTGCCTGGCTAGCCACGTGAAGACGTAGCACCAGGTCGCAAACACGTGACTCGGTGAGTGTTCCGCACAGCACTCCAGCTGGGGCTATGCCCTCGTTTGATTAATTCTCAGATTTTGTTCTGATCTTGTATAAAGCTCCGATCAGTTAGACTCGCTGTTGTGACGAATCAGAATAGGGATGGTGTTCGTTGTTCAATCTGGCGAAACATAGGTCATGATGGATTAGCCTAGGATCGACGAGACGAATAGTGAGCAGACGACGAGTGGTATATCAGGAGCATCCGATGCTGTCGTCTTTGAAGTTCTTTCCCTGAACAGGGTAGAAGAAGCCCAGACAAACAGGAGCGATAATCAGCACCAAGATGAAAGATTCTCACAGTAACCCATATTTCCTATATAAACCCATATAGAACCCACATAGAACCCATACAGTAACCCATATAGAAAACCTTAATGAACAGTTTGACTTCATACCTACGTACAAAAGTTATCATTGGCTTAACGTGTCAAAAGCAAAACCCTGGATGCTCTCTTCCATACTGCAATACCATACTTACTTTAATATACTTTAATATCTAGCATACTTCAATTTTACAATCTTTATCAATTTCACTTAGCCCAGCTGAGCCGTTCCATATCAGTGGAGTACGCCCAACCCATCCTAATCTTCAGACACAGCCTAACCAGAGTACAGTCGTGATAATGCATAGTGCAATTCTGGATTAGTTATATAAATTACCTGTCATGATGTCCCAGCGTAAGGAATTGAAACTGCATCCTGAATACTACCTTGGAGAGAGAGCGAGAGCGAGAGCGAGAGCGAGAGCGAGAGCGAGAGCGAGAGCGAGAGAGAGAGAGAGAGAGAGAGAGAGAGAGAGAGAGAGAGAGAGAGAGAGAGAGAGAGAGAGAGAGAGAGAGAGAGAGAGAGAGAGAGAGAGAGAGAGAGAGAGAGAGAGAGAGAGTATTATATATATATATATATATATATATATATATATATATATATATATATATATATATATATATATATATATATATATATATATATATATATATATATATATATATATATATATATATATATATATATATATATATATATATATATATATATATATATATATATATATATATATATATATATATATATATATATATATATATATATATATATATATATATATATATATATATATATATATATATATATATATATATATATATATGAGAGAGAGAGAGAGAGAGAGAGAGAGAGAGAGAGAGAGAGAGAGAGAGAGAGAGAGAGAGAGAGAGAGAGAGAGAGAGAGAGAGAGAGAGAGAGAGAGAGAGAGAGAGAGAGAGAGAGAGAGAGAGAGAGAGAGAGAGAGAGAGAGAGAGAGGTGATGCTGACGCCGATCTCACCGCCGTCAGCATCACCTGTAGCTCACCGCCGTCAGCATCACCTGCAGCTCACCGCCATCAGCATCACCTGTAGCTCACCATCGTCGGCATCACATGTAGCTTACTATCGTCGACAGCACCTGTAGCTCACGTCCGCCGGCAACGCTTGCAACTCACCGCCGTCACCTGCGCCTATAATTCACGGCCTTCAACAGCGCCTACAGTTCATCGCCTGTCAGCAGCATTGCTAACTCACCGCCTGTCAGCAGCGCCTGCAACTCACCGCCGTCACTTGTGTCTGTAACCCACCACCGGCAGCAGCACCTGTAACCCACCACCGGCAGCAGCACCTGTAACCCACCACCGGCAGCAGCACCTGTAACCCACCACCGGCAGCAGCACCTGTAACCCACCACCGGCAGCAGCATCTGTATCCCACCACCGACAGCAGCACCTGTAACCCACCACCGGCAGCAGCACCTGTAACCCACCACCGGCAGCAGCACCTGTAACCCACCATCGGCAGCAGCACCTGTAACCCACCACAGGCAACAGCACCTGTAACCCACCACCGGCAGTAGCGCCTGTAACCCACCACCTGCAGCAGCATCTGTAACCCACCACCGGCAGCAACACCTGTAACCCACCACCGGCAGCAGCACATGTAGCCCAGCACCGGCAGTAGCGCCTGTAGCTGACATCCGGCAGCAACATCTGCAACTCATCGTAATCAGTGCCTGGGCTACGCTGCCCACAGCGCCTGCAACCCACCGCTATCGGCCAGCAGGGTCTCGAGGTCGGCGAGTCTCAGCAGCTTCAGCAGCAGCGTGGAGTTGGCCGCCTCCAGCACGCTGATGATGCTGCCCGGTGGCGCGGTCGTCGGGGCGTCAGCGGCGCCTCCCTGCTCGGCGGCGACGGTAGCGGACCTGGCTATCGAGGGGAAGCTCGTGGAGCGGCGACCCACCGGCCGGGCCTGGTAATTACGCAGCAGCGACACCTTGTAGTTTCGGATCTGGGTGTGTTGCGCGCCAGGCAGGTGGTGCGGCCCCCGGCCGTGGTGGGGCAGTGCGGTGCGGTGCGGCCCCGGCGGGGCACGGTGTGGCGACGGTAGTCGGACGCCAACAGAGGCCAGGTAGTTCCTGGTGGGTGTTGAGCGGCTGGACTGCGCCGACGGCTGTGGCTTGCGTATCGGCACGAAGTGCTCGCCGCCGCCGGGCGCAGGAAAGGCGGGCGCGTGCTGCGGGCGCACGGTTAGCCCAGGCGGTGGAGCGTAGGTGGGCGCCGGTGGCACGTGCGCCGACAGCCGGTGTGCCGGCTCCACCACGACGTGCGCCGGCTCCGGGTCAGGCCGATGGTGTGTCAGGCCGGGAGGCACTGCTATAGGCTGAGGTCCAGTGTACGGCGGTGAGTGAGGGCCGTTTGGGACAATCGGGTACGACTGCTGAGGTGGGCTGTGTGTGGGCACGTGAGGTGGGCTGTATGTGGGTTCGATAGGTGGGCGGTACGTTAGCTCGTGAGGTGGGATGTACGTTGGCTCGCGCGGTGGGCTATACGTTGGCTCATGAGGTGGGATGTACGTTGGCTCGTGAGGTGGGATGTACGTTGGCTCGTGAGGTGGGATGTACGTTGGCTCGTGAGGTGGGATATACGTTGGCTCATGAGGTGGGATGTACGTTGGCTCATGAGGTGGGATGTACGTTGGCTCGTGAGGTTGGATGTACGTGAGCTCATGCGGTGGGATGTACGTGGGCTTGTGAGATGGGATGTACGTGGGCTCGTGAGATGGGCTATACGTGGGCTCGCGAACAGCGAGAGAGTGCTCGATCTGTCCAGGGTTAGGTTCGGTCCCGGGGTAGCCAGGTGTGCTACCATAAGGCTGAAGGGGGCTGTAGGTGGCCAGAATCGGGGCGTAGGTGGTAGGCTTCGGCGTGGTGTCGGCGGAGTGCGGCTGTTTGTGACCAGCTGTGGGTCGGGTGTACCCGAACTGGTGGTACTCGGTCACACCATCATATGCCGGCGTCTGGTGTACCGGCGAACTGTTCTCGAGTTGTGGCGCCCGGTGATAATCCGGCTGCAAAGTCGGGTGGTAATCTGGCTTTGGCACAGGAGGGTGAGACTGTGCAGTTCCACGGAGAGGTGGGCTGTAGAACAGTGAAGGTTTCTGCTGCGGCGGCCCGCGGTGAGCCGAGACTGGGGCTGTATGCTCCTCCGGCAGTGCACGGCTGGGCACGCCGTCCGAGACCGACTTGGACCTGCTCGGGGACCGGTGTGCTCCCACACCATGGCCACGTGTGGCAGCGGGCTGGTCGGCCGCCGCGGCAGAGTGGCTCGGCTTTGGCGTGCCGTACTTGTGCCGGTCCCTCGGGTGGGACTGGATCGGCGTCTCGCCCCGCACAGACGGCAGGTGGAGCTTGATGTGCGGCCTCTGCCTGGGAGGCTCCCACAGCTCGAGCGTCTGTACGGACGGTTCGGCCTTCTCCGACATGAGCGAGTCGGTCTGGTGGCAGCCGTCGGCCGACGAGGCCTGAATCTGATCGCCACCACCCTCGACGACGATCTCGTCACCGGCAAGCGCCAGACCGGCGTCCTCGGCTGGGTTGTATATGCTGGACGGCTTGGCAGTGCCGTACCCTCGGGAGGCGGCGTCAGTTCGCGGGACGACTGTGTGTCCGGCGGAGGCGGGGTCGGGAGGCGGCGTTGTTGTGTACCACTCAGCAGCAGGGGAAGGGGAAGGGGTGGCTGTGAACACCTCAGCAGGGGCGCCCGGGTGTGGGATGGTCGTATGCCCTTCGGCGGCGCGGCCAGGATGCGAGGTGTCGACGATCTCCGCGTGTGTTTTGAACTCGGGCAGCCAGCGTGGGTAGCCGGCCGCGGGCGTCGCCCGGGGCCCAGCGGCGGCGTCCGGAGCCGACTCGGCGAGACTCGTGCCGTACCGGCCGGCGTCGGCTCGCCGCACCGACTCCGCGTCACGCTCTGAGTTCTCGCCGGCCAAGTCGAGCAGGATCGAGTTGACCGAGTCGCCCCTGCTGGTGGCCGTCCGGAGCTCCTCGAACCCAGAAGGCTCGACACCCGAGACGAGTGTCTCGTGTACGGTCTGTCCTTCAGTTGCGAAGCCACCACCCAGAGCGTCTGAGCCGGGGTTGAAGTGCGACTCATCAGGAGCATTTTCATATTCTGCTGTTGTGAGGAGTACACTTTCTGATGCATTTCTGTTGTCCAATGAGCCTGTGTTTGAAGTTGCGTGACGGGTGCTGTCGCCTTCTGGGCTGCCCGAGAAGCCTTCTGGAGAAAAAGATTCGCGCAGTGCCTTATCACTTACAGAAGTGCCGTCACCTTCATGACCTGATGGAAAGGTTGCCTGATGTCTCTTGCCGCGTGTTTCGTCTGATTGAGAACGGGTGAGTGGCGTTCGTGCGGTTTTCGTCGCTTCCGGCCTTACGACCATGTTCTGATTAGATTGACGAACTCCACTGAAGTCGTCCCGCGCGACTGCATCGCCTGCAGGGCCTTCGGTCGACCTGGGCTCTCCCGGTCGTGTGTCATCCCCTCCAATGAGTACAGCGTCCACACCTGAAGCCCTCGACGGCTCACTCGGGAGGCTACTCAGCCGATCACCGTAGCTGGGCGTGGTGTGATCCTGATCCCAGGCCGCATCCCGGTTCGACCCGGCTTGATTCTGAAGCTGCTTCCCGCCGCCGACGGCTGTCCGCTGGCGGGACGGTGAGCTCTGTAGCCGACTAGTGAACCGCCACATGGCGTCCTCAATGTCCTCCTCGACGCGGCCGGCCTCCCGCTGGCGGGACGGCGAGCTCTGTAGCCGACTAGTGAACCGCCACATGGCGTCCTCAATGTCCTCCTCGACGCGGCCGGCCGCCCGCTGGCGGGACGGCGAGCTCTGTAGCCGACTAGTGAACCGCCACATGGCGTCTTCAATGTCCTCCTCGACGCGGCCGGCCGCCTCCGCCACGTACCTGCTGTACCTGTCGACGTGCGCCTCGAAGGGCGAGGCGGTGCCGTTCGGCGACGTCCAGCCGGGCCGGCGGCGGCTCGTCGGCAGCGTGGCGCGCCGGTCCAGCGGCGTGATGAAGGTGGTGCCGGCGTCGCTGTCCATCGACCGCTGGTAGATTCCGTCGATGAGTGTCTGGAGCCGATGCGACGCCGCGTCGCCGCCGTCGCCGTCGACACGCGTGTCGGCCGGCGCGCCGTCGTGGCGCTGCCGCTGTCGGCGCGCTGACGACGCGTCGCTCTCAGTGGCAGCGCGGCGCGCCGGCGGCTGCTGCCGGCGCGCGGCTGCCGTCCGCTCCGTGCCGCTCAGCAGACCGTAGGAGTCTCCTCTGAAGGCGGGCCTGACGGCCGGGCCGGCTCCGTCCTGCCAGGCAGTGGCGGCCAGCGACAGCCCGTGCACACCCAGCGGCACGCCATTGTCGGGCACGCCGAAGCTCGGCGGCTCGAACGTGTGGTGGCGCTCGCTGGCGGCTAACACCGGCTGCTGCTCACTATTGGCGAGGTCACCGGGGTCAGTGGAGTCTGTGGACGTCACTTGGTCCTGCTGTACGGCTGTCGGCTGATCCGGCCCCACTGCTCTCCGCTGATGCTGCCACGCCGCCGTCCGCTGATTTTCCGCCACCACCGTCAGCTGATTCTGCCCCACCGCCGTCAGCTGATTCTGACCCATCGCCGTCAGCTGATTCTGCCCGACCACCGTCAACTGATTCTGCCCCACCGCCGTCAGCTGATTCTGACCCACCGCCGTTAGCTGATTCTGCCCCACCGCCGTCAGCTGATTCTGCCCCACCGCCGTCAGCTGATTCTGCCCCACCGCCGTCAGCTGATTCTGCCCCACCGCCGTCAGCTGATTCTGCCCCACCGCCGTCAGCTGATTCTGACCCACCGCCGTTAGCTGATTCTGCCCCACCGCCGTCAGCTGATTCTGCCCCACCGCCGTCAGCTGATTCTGCCCCACCGCCGTCAGCTGATTCTGACCCGCCGCCGTTAGCTGATTCTGACCCACCGCCGTTAGCTGATTCTGACCCACCGCCGTCAGCTGATTCTCACCCACCGCCGTCAGCTGATTCTGACCCACCGCCGTCAGCTGATTCTGACCCACCGCTGCAGGCTGAACAGCTGGAATCTTGCTGCCGCTACCAATTGCAGTCTGAAAAGAGCGTCCACTCATGTCACTCCACTGGTGTCACGCGTGACACTGCGTCCACTCATGTCACTCCATTGGTGTCACGCGTGACACTACGCACACAGACCTTCGTGTTTTATCACACCATTCACTGATCACGCATCAATCCCTATATGGATAGATCGCAGGCATCGATATAAATGCAAGCTACAGATAGCATTGCACAAACATTAGACGTGCATGTAAGTTTGCAAAAGGTGTCGATCATCAAGTCCCTCGATCCACGCATCGCTATACAGCGAGCCTACAGGAGCGTTGGCACTGGTTTATATGGACACGGGTGGGCTACCCGTGTTAATCTGCCCACACAGGCAGACGCCACGATAGGCAAACATTTCCTAACTCCCACCCTGGTATCTTAACCCCGTCCTTCCAGTCAGATCCTTGCACCCCGTCTCGAAGGGGGTTGATACAACCCCGCCCCTTTAATCTCCAAACTAAGCGTTGCACGAAAACGGAAGAGGTGTCATTGGAAGGCGCTCGACGAGTAGGGCCAGAAACTACCACAATTTTTTTTTACCGCCCCCCCCCCCAAGTGACGTTACTAGGGGGTCTATGTTTTCACACCTGACTTCATGTTTTTGGCTCTGGGAGTTCATTTTGGGGGAGATTTGAAGAACAAGAATTATTTCGAATCAGAAGAGAAAGGTGAAATCGACCATGGCCCAAACATTTTTGCGCATCCCATTAGAAAAAAAAATATTAAAAAAAAATGTTGAGTTTTACATTTTCTTTAATTTTTATTTGTTTAATGGATAGAGCGGTCCGCAAAACGTTGCATGAAGTCAACGTGCTCTCATAAAAAAATGCTTACTTTAGTCAGAATCTTCGATTTTAACCATAATGGTCAAATATGCAACATTAATATGTCATAAAAAACGAAAACAAATCAAAACTTCCTCTGGTGCGTTTTGTTTTCTCCCTAAAGATAAGCAACGCTAAAAAGTTTCATTAAAATATCTTTATCCGTTAAAGCGTGACGACTGGTTGAACTTTTCTGGAGATGACCTCACTTGACCTTGACTAACTTATTGACCCTAGATGACCTGACCTCAAAATTTGCACACAACATGTCAAATTGATGTGGAAAATGGTATGTCCAATTTCGGTGCGCTATCGCGATCCGTTCTTTCACTATCCGCCTAAAATCTTACGGGGGGCGCATATCACCCCCCCACCCCACCCACCCCCGAGAGGGTTAATGACGAGTTCCTGTTTTGTGAACCGCGAAAATAATTTAAAACAGCCTGCCCCAGCCGCCTTCTTGTGGGTGAAAATTTGGACATTTGCATTGCGTCTGTCTTGCCTAATCCCGAATATCTCAGTCAGCAATCAATGTGCATTGTGAAACTCAACTACAAAGCTTCTAATAGCACCCACATATCCGATATTACAGATGCCATTCGCTTTCTCCGAGCAGTCATAGATGAAACGCAGTTATCCAATTCAACCGCTGCCTCCAGCCATTGCTCGAACATACCGCACCCGGAAAACGGGACCTGTTTACATCGCACGGCGGAAAGAACAGCGCAAAATTCTCACGCCAGCGTGCGCTGCTGGCCAGAGGCGATTGTACTAAGGTGCATCTCGCAACACTGATCGCGTGCGGTGTCTTCATCCACTCATCCACGCCGAACACGTCGTCTGACAAACTAATTACCCGCTTCTCACGGGTTGCACGCAATAATTGCCGTGGCTTTCCCAGTGAAGCCGTATCGGCGCTGCCGGCTGACTGAGCTGGCTCCCGTTACGGCACCAACGGTCCGCGAATTCCGTCCGGGCTCCGCGCCAACGGTCCGCGTCTTCCGTCCGGTCTCCGCACCAACGGTCCGCAGCTTCCGTCCGGTCTCCGCGCCAGCGGTCCACAGCTTCCGTCCGGTCTCCGCGACAACGGTCCGCGACTTTAGTCCGATATCCGCGCCAACGTCAGCGACTTCCGTCCGGTGTCCGCGACAACGGTCCGCGACTTCCGTCCGGTGTCCGCGACAACGGTCCGCGACTTTAGTCCGATATCCGCGCCAACGTCAGCGACTTCCGTCCGGTGTCCGCGACAACGGTCCGCGACTTCCGTCCTGTCTCCGCGCCAACGGTCCGCGAGTTCCGTCCGGTCTCCTCGCCAGTAACACACGTCCTTGGTCCGTTTTTGCGTATGATAAATTATACATCTCACACTGCTGGAAGTTCAAGGAGGCTGCTCATAATCCATACTACGGCCAAAGCCATGCCTGTCTGTTGGAATGATTTATTTAATATCACGAAGAATGGCTCTTAGATGCTCCTGGGTTTCAGACATTGTGTATAAATGAAATATATATACGACCTTCAATATACCAGGAGGTGCTGAGTTGACATCAAAAGTAACGATAAGGGTTGTACTTTATTGCTCAACGTTTCGGCCAGGGGCCATCGTCAGGAGTGATTAAAAAAGCTCAAGTTTAAACAATTGAAATAATCACGCGGGATAAAAAGCGTGCAAAAAGACACATGAAATGCAGAAAAGCCTCCTCAGTGGTGCAGACACTCACGGAAACTCCAAACCAGAAACAAACTATGTCAAGAAGGAATCCTCTGAGGAAGCCCGAGCCGATGGTCCATATACATATCGATGCATACCCTCACGCACATATATAGACATATATCCGATATAACGCGTAATACATGCTATATATAATTTATGTTTATGTAATTTTATGTGATATACCAAGACGTCGTTTGCGTGTTTAGTTGCGGCCGTAGATTACGTATATGTAGAGATTCGAGGACCTTCAGATCAGCGTTGTCCCTGGCTGTTGCTAGAATTTCTACTTTGAAGTTTGTGTTAGTGTCGCTGTGTTCCATGTTAGAATGTTTGTCGATCATGTGTTCGCCTAAAGGAATGTATGCTCTCCGAAGTCTGGCATCTCCCAAGTGCTCATTGTACCTATCCCTGATGCTACGTTTGGTTTCACCGATATAAAATGTTCCAAGACAGCGATTGCACGTTATTTTGTCAACTACGTTTTTTCGTGTACATCACCTTTGAGCCCGTTGGTACAGGTGTGGCACGTTCTCCTACCAGCAGGGCATGGCGGCATTTCCAGGACTGAGCGGACCAGGTAAGATTTCAGCGTAGGTCCGCTAGTCCAGGCTACCCTAACATGGTTTAGATGAGACGAACGGATGGCTGCGTTTACCTGTCGACATAGTTGGTCATCGACAAAGGAAGTCTCATGTAAACATAGTTGGGATTGCTACCCGCTCGATGCCGACGTTGCCCACCTATCCTACTACTGTTGTGAGGGTGAACAGCACGAGCGGCGGAGTGTACCCGATGTGCTGGGTATCGGTTACAAACGGATATCCAGGATACAAACGGATACGGATCCGTTACAAACTTGATATCCGCTACAAACGGATACAAACGGATACCCATCACATCGGGTACACTCTGCCGCTCGTGCTGTTCACCCTCACAACAGTAGTAGGATAGGTGGGCAACGTCGGCATCGAGCGGGTAGCAATCCCAACTATGTTTACATGAGACTTCCTTTTGTCGATGACCAACTATGTCGACAGGTAAACGCAGCCATCCGTTCGTCTCATCTAAACCATGTTAGGGTAGCCTGGACTAGCGGACCTACGCTGAAATCTTACCTGGTCCGCTCAGTCCTGGAAATGCCGCCATGCCCTGCTGGTAGGAGAACGTGCCACACCTGTATCAACGGGCTCAAAGGTACACGAAAGGTACAGATGTACACAAAAACGTAGTTTACAAAATAACGTGCAATCGCTGTCTTGGAACATTTTATATCGGTGAAACCAAACGTAGCATCAGGGATAGGTACAATGAGCACTTGGGAGATGCCAGACTTCGGAGAGCATACACTCCTTTAGGCGAACACATGATCGACAAACATTCTAACATGGAACACAGCGACACTAACACAAACTTCAAAGTAGAAATTCTAGCAACAGCCAGGGACAACGCTGATCTGAAGGTCCTCGAATCTCTACATATACGTAATCTACGGCCGCAACTAAACACGCAAACGACGTCTTGGTATATCACATAAAATTACATAAACATAAATTATATATAGCATGTATTACGCGTTATATTGGATATATGTCTATATATGTGCGTGAGTGTATGCATCGATATGTATATGGACCATCGGCTCGGGCTTCCTCAGAGGATTCCTTCTTGACATAGTTTGTTTCTGGTTTGGAGTTTCTGTGAGTGTCTGCACCACTGAGGAGGCTTTTCTGCATTTCACGTGTCTTTTTGCACGCTTTTTATCCCGCGTGATTATTTCAATTGTTTAAACCAAGATAGTTTAAACTTGAGCTTTTTTAATCACTCCTGACGATGGCCCCTGGCCGAAACGTTGAGCAATAAAGTACAACCCTTATCGTTACTTTTGATGTCAACTCAGCACCTCCTGGTATATTGAAGGTCGTATATATATTTTATTTATACGGAATGATTTATGTTGGAATGTGTCTACCGAGAAACAGCAGCGCCGACTTGTGGGTCAGAGCTGGCGACTCCGACACGGCTGCCGTCCGGCGGCGGGTCAGGTGATGTGGCCGTGCGACCACTCACACCGCTGCAGCACCACCGCCATGTCTGTCGGCTGGCGGACGCCGGCTGTCCAGCAGCAGCGGTGCCCGGGAGCGGCGTCGGTCTGACGGTCCGAGCCGACGGCAGTTGCCGCGACAAATACTTGTCCTCCAGCTGGTGCAGGACGGTTGGCGACAGGCACTTGTCCTCCAGCTTGTGCAGGACGGTTGGACGGTAGCAGGACACGGAGGTCAGGCTTCCAACGGTGGGGCTGTACAGGCGTGGGTCGCTGCCGCAGAGCTGCTGTCGACTGGCTATGGGAGAGCCATTGGCACTGTCTCGCTATAGGTGAGCCATTAGCACTGGCTCGCTATAAGAGAGCCATTAACACTGGCTCGCTATAGGTGAGCCATTAGCACTGGCTCGCTATAAGAGAGCCATTAACACTGGCTCGCTATAGGTGAGCCACTAACACTGGCCTGCCAGTGTTAGTGGCTATTGGGTGACTATGTGAGAGCCACTAACGCTGACTTGCTATAGGAGAGCCATTAACGCTGGCTTACTATAGGAGAGCTATTTACACGGACTCGCTTTGGGTCGGCCATTGACACAAGCTCGCTATAAGTGAGCCACTAACGCTGACTTGCTATTGGGGTAGCTATTGGTGAGCTACTAACGCTGACTTGCTATTCGGGTGGCTATGAATGAACCACTAACGCTGACTTGCTATTGGGGTAGCTATTGGTGAGCTACTAACGCTGACTTGCTATTCGGGTGGCTATGGGTGAGCCACTAACGCTGACTCGCTATTCGGGTAGCTATGAATGAACCACTAGCGCTGACTTGCTATTGGGGTCGCTATGGGTGAGCCACTAACGCTGACTCGCTATCTGAGAACTGCATTACCAGCTGATCAGACATGTCCCAGTCAGCGCTGGCAGTCCATGCAACAACTGCCATCCAGATTCTGTCTCGTCACGGCAGTGATGAAGAACGCTTTTGATTGCCCGTTTAAGTGTATTTAACAGCTACATGGCACTAAGTCTCGCAAGGCGTTGGGTCAGCTTCACTGCCCGACGGCTTGTCTACGGGTATCCTAAGGCGTACTAAATATCGCTTCAGAAATAGTGATACCTTCCAATATTGTCGCGGCGCACTCTCTGAAAGGAGGAAGCTTCAGAATGAGTTGATCAATGTCACGGAGCCAGAATTTAGATCATTTCCTCTTCCCAACGTGAGCTTCGGCCTACCCTGAATGTGTAGAGGAGAATTAAGCAGATGTAGCGAAATTTTGAGTATGTGGGCGCATTGTGGCAAAAACATGCAAATACTAAAAAGTGATCGAAAGCCAGATAGCGAAACAATCGTAATGTACACCGGTGCGAATGCTGTCCCCGAATAGTGATTCACCGAATATTATCCCCCAATAGTGATCCAGTGAATACTATCCACCAAGAGTGATCCAGCGAATACCATCCCCTAATAGTGATCCAACGCTCAAGTCAATATCAGACAACGCCGCGAAAATATCACCTAAAATCCTTCTATGAATATATGTAGGTTGGTCGTTACGCGTATTATTGCATTTAAAATTCGAACGTTAAGTTATCCTTTCCCGACCTTTCTGTATTTCAAGTAGTTCATAAATGCTTCAAGCACGGGCGTTTATTTCTAAAAGTTATTGGAGGAGAGAATACAAGGAAGCAATGGGCATGCCTACACGGCTTGGGGCCCACCCCATATGGTCGCGTGCTAAAAGTTAAAATTATTGGAGGGGCCAGACCAAACTGAGGGGGCCAATGGCATCTCAGAAGCGTACACGTACAAATGAACACCCATGGTTTCAAGAAATCCTAACCTTCAACACCTGGTCCTACGCTCCAGTCCCAAATGGTGATCAGTGTCGATCGAGTTCACCGCCGCCGTACTACGAGGCAAAATAACGTCAACCCCACCGCAGCGGCTGAAACGCTACATATTGCATGGCATAGAAGTGATAACGATACCTTGAACAACTGGCGATGTCTTTGAAATTCGCACAGTCGCATGGCATTTGAATGCCTCCACGATGTGCTGCAGATTACAATTTTCACTTTTCATGTGGTGATGGAAGTATTCAGGTAGAAGTTGTTTTGGAATGCGTAGTGCGAAAGTATTTGTTTAGGATGTTCGTCTTTGCGAACATAAATGTCCACAGCAAGGCTAAGATTATGACTGGCATTTGTGGAAATATTTTGGAGGAGACCGAGGAAGGTCTCAGCCTTTAACAGCTTGGCATTCACAAAAACCTGATGCGAATTCGCTACGAGGAAGCTTGTACTACAGTTAATAGGTCGGGAAATATAGTACTAACATTTAACACTGTGACTCATCTCAGAGTGTAATCTTGCTCTCCTATGTCAATCTTTTTTAAGTTTATTCGCCTGAACTTGAAAGGTTAGCTGAAAATTTACTTCAACATGGGCTACTTAACGTAAATGATTATGTATGTACACATGCTTGGATATGTTTGCATAGCTAACGCCGTGTTCAATTGCTTACAGCGAACACCTCACGGATCATAAAAACGTTATTATCTCAGTTGTTACGCTTTCACAATGTCACACTCGTAGTAATGATCCTTGAATTGCTAAGGCAAAAACAAGTTAATCGCCTGAAGTTATGTCAGCTTCAGTGTTGCATCATGACGTTGACAGTAACATTTTCCAAGGCTTCCTCGCCAGATATGAAACTAGCAGAGAGTCCATCATGCAAAACGTCATAGTCCCGTACGAATTGCACCATATCAGAGGATTCAAGCACGTTGCTTCCTGTTCCACATTGGCGTCCCCAGCCTTCCTCACGAATGCACAAGCATCCATTTTCTTCCCTTTGTATGTATAAACTGAGCAAACAACAAACAGAGAATCAGGACAAAGCGAGGGTGCGACAGGCAAAACAGAACAGAGCCAGATGGCGAAATGAATATGGTACGGTGGAGAAAATTTAATTGAATGTGAATTTCGAACTGAAATAGAAAAGCAAGCCTGATGATTATGTTAGAGTGCAACAGAGATTGAGCTTACACAAACTACCCAGGCATGGAATGGAGTTAGCATAAACTAGATGTACCGAACAGATGATCAGAGTTCTTGAATTAGAGGCGATGGTGTGAATCGCATAGCTTCACCGCCTGCATTATCTATGTGGACTATGTGGACGGGACTATGACGAGGCTCGTACGGGACTATTAAGTAATTATGGTCCTCAGGGAGGACAAAGTCATCACGCAAACCTCGAGTCCCTGTTGACAGCAAACAAGCTGTGTGACCATATTCGCCTGTGTGATCACATTCACTCGTGTGATCATATTCGCCTGTGTGATCATATTCACTCGTGTGATCATATTCGCCTGTGTGACCATATTCGCCTGTGTGACCCTATTCACCTGCGTGATCATATTCCCTTGCGTTATATTCACTATGTCCGTCATCGGCATATCATCCAAGAATGCAGACGCCGGACATGTGATGCATGCTTAAGAAGTTACGTATACTACCAAGTGATAATGATCAACGCCATTAAATCATGTGCTTATGAGTGTTTCAGCATACATGGGTGATTCATGGTGCACTACACTGTGCATCTTCGGTCGTTCAAACGAACAGTTGCAACTTGGCAATGTTGGCTGAGTAACAGTCAATCGTTAGAGGACATCATGTAGATGGTCATAGCCTAAACCGTGGAATATGCAATGGGTGACACCGGAACAATGCGAGGTTTATTCACATTTCCAACAGCGAGGTCAGTATTCATGCCGACACGACTTGCCGGATGATGTCTGCTGGGAGGCATTTTCCCGGGAGTAATAAGCCATTATGCCATTAGTAATATGCCACTGAGTGATATACACGTGCTGCTGGGCCTGTCTGCGATGTGTGGTGCTTGCTCGCAATGGGCTGGCGTAGCATCACGGACTGTCACGAATCGCCACGAACCATTACCAGCCGTCACGAGCACTCACGGCACCAAAGTGTCATCAGCACGTGCTCGAGACGTGACGTCACGCGTGACGCCCGTCACGACAGTGCCGGCACGACTCTGAGTAAGCGGACCGTTGGATCATGGCACCGACCCATCACAGTGCAGGTCAAGAGAAAGAGACGGTCAAGAATCGACACCGATATAACGATTTATAATGACTACAGTGATTACAGCGCTTATGTCAATTCCAATGTACCGCCCATGGTCAGATCTACCACAAAATAAATAATCAGGGATAGAGTAAAGCACGGGAAGGAGCAGCTCTCAACGGGTGAATCGCGATAGCTTTGAAAATAATGATTTGATAATTACCAGCTGAGTATCAAAAGCTATCTAAAAACTTATTGTGCGCATTGATTTAGTTAGGCAAGTTGCATCTTGAGCCATTCTTGTACACATTTCGAAATTCTAGGACGTGTCAAAAAGGTCGCTTTTCTTCAACCTCGAGAAAAGCGCCACCTATTCTGTGGTAAATAGCCACTTAAAATCATCGCTAGCCATTCTGGTCTTTAAGTGAGATTAGGTATCTACATTGTGCATTGAGTAGGGAACTATGAATTATGAATAATTATTGGGCTCACATTGAGCTTTTCACTTCAACGAGCACACGTCATCACTCATCACTTTCAATGTTATCACACAAATAAAGATAAGCATGAAAGGTACATTCATTTGATAAAGCAGTACACATATGGGTAAAGGAACTTAAAAATAAATGCTTCATTACGCGTATTGATTGATGGCTACCTGAACTTTTCGCTGTACATCAGTGGCCGCTTTTAAAATTGCTATTCTTAAGAAGACCAACGTTTAAGTTACAAAATGTAAACGAACTCAGATACGGCGAATTAACTCCAACGGAAAGACAGCACATCTTTTCGGGGGACGAGTAGTGTAGGGGTAAGTTGCACGTTTCACAATCGGGAGGTGTGGGTTCGAGTCTCACCTGTCGCTACTCTTCACCCGCGGCCAATCGGCTTGAGAGGTTGGCGACGCTACATGACTCAACGATCGAAGTGTCGTAAAAACCAATAACCACCACATCTTGTCGCTATGCATGATAGCTCATCTGTTATGTAGCATGACATCCCACTTTCTGTGCGTCATAGCCAATTATGGTCACGATAAGGAACGACAGATATGTTCGTTTATGCAAACACTTCAGAGTGACAATTGCCACGTGCCTGCACTTTCTACTCCTTATCGATACTCTTCCCGGACATTTTGTGGAATAATGAAGTACGCAATGCGATGGGAACGCAAGGTCATTTCGTTGGAAATAATTTGGTCTGAGGCATCCTAAGATCCCAAGCAATCAAAATTCTGGAAGCCATCGCATAAAACTAACGGCGCTGTTATTGGATGGGCTCACACAATGGCCCTTCAGATTCGTCCTCATTATATTATTATGCAATGCCATTTCTAAACATTGCACAATGATAAGAGAAACACCATTCGAATGATATACGAACACGGTATCAGCCGGTAAAGGTACTCAAACCTACTTTGTAGAGTAAATCCATCCGGGGCAAAGCGCCACTCACCGGGACAAAGCCCTACTCATCGAGACAAAGCTCTACGCATCGGGACAAAGCGCCACTCCTCGGGGAAAAACGCCACTCACCGGGGAAAAGCCCAACTCATCGGGACAAAGCTTTGTCCCGGTTGCAATAAGGCGTTTTGCCACCAACTACCCATTACATTTACAATCAGTTTTTCAAGTTGCGCCATAGTCAGACCACTTGTACCCTGCACTGGATAATGTCTAAAGCCTCGCACCATAGCCATAGTCGCACCACGTGTACCCTACACTGGATAATGTCTAAGGCCTCGCGCCATCGCCATAGTCGCACCACTTGTATCCTACATTGGATAATGTCTAAAGCCTCGCACCATAGCCATAGTCGCACCACATGTACCCTACACTGGATAATGTATAAGGCCTCGCGCCATCGCCATAGTCGCACCACTTGTATCCTACACTGGATAATGTCTAAAGCCTCGCACCATCGCCATAGTCGCACCACTTGTACCCTGCTGATTAAAATCAAGGCACAATTGTGTGTGTCGTCCAGATTCAATAAAGCCGCTCATGGAGTCACCAAAGTGATAGCATCTTACCACTAACACCGTGCAACGAACAATATGTTAAAATAGACTGTGTGACTAGTATGCTCGGTATATCGAAATGGTTCCAACGACTTACCAACATTGGAGATAATGAAATGGTTGCATTGGTTGCGATCGATTTCCTGATACGATCCATGAACGCCGGCAATTCAGTGTTACTGGCACTCATAAAAACAAAATTACAAATTACGTGAAGTAGCTGCCACGGATATAGTGGACAGATATGCCTGTATTAAGGTAACAAACGTTAAGCTGTTTATGTGCATGTTTTTTCTGCCGTCCTCGAACTATCCTCGATTTTTGTTCTACCATCCTCGATATCATCCTCGAAATGTGCGATGACAACTCCGCTGGTTTTCTCCTCCTACTGTTAGCGCACGTTGTCACAATGTTTTACTTCTGGTTTAGGTAAACCGAACATTTATCGAATAAACTAGGCTCAACTTTTTGTTTCGAAATGTTGCATAGGAAGTAACTAATGCAGTAAAGGATGAGTGCGGAAAGCGGTTTTGATCGAGCAAAATCGGTAATTTGTATCAGTGATTCGATCAGCCAGCCCAGAGAAACTGTGTTGTTTTAACTGGGCTATAAATGCGGTCGCGCATTTCTTCGCTTACCGCAGCATTACTTCAAGTAGGTTTCATGCATATTACATCGAAATAACGGTGATCCACACGATTTACTCAGCACAAGCTTGCAGGAAAATTACACGTTCAGTGACAGCCAGGGGAGCACAAGCAATAAAAAATTGTCCTCGGCCAAGGTGGGAGTTTCGCCAATTAGCTCCCCTGTGGGAAAGTCTATGAGTGAAGCAAACCGAAACACAAGTTTCTCTCACCTCAGCGCCTGCAAGTTTCACCGACACGAGCACCAGCACAGCGAACGTCGCCTCCATTGTCACCGGCGTTCTGAGGGCGAGCCGCCAGCTCTTGGCGAGTCCAAGTTCAGCGCGACATGCGCTCACCAGACGCTGCGCGCGCTCAGACCCAACCGACCGCTACGAGACGACCAGCGCCAACCAGCGCACGTGACGACCACCAGTCGAATGACTCGGCCGCGCTGCTGGCGCACGGTACTGCGATGCGCACCACGGACACTAGGCACGCGCCACTTTTCCTTTCTGTGACATCGACTGTGCCCGCCAATTACGATGACTGCGGTTGTGTCATCGGCACGTGGCGCCGCCGCGTGGATGGCACAGGTCACGGCTCCAGTGGGCACACGTAGTGTTGTCGTCCAGTGGTGCGGACTACCGGCCCCAGCTGCATCAACACAAACAAGGCCAGGTGTGGTGACAGGACGCATACACAATTCACCAACACAAACACGACCAGGTGTGGTGACAGGACGCATACACAATTCAACAACACAAACACGACCAGGTGTGGTGACAGGACGCATACACAATTCACCAACACAAACACGACCAGGTGTGGTGACAGGACGCATACACAATTCACCAACACAAACACGACCAGGTGTGGTGACAGGACGCATACACAATTCAACAACAACACAAACACGACTAGGTGTGGTGACAGGACGCATGCACAATTAAACATCGACACCTTTTAGATGTATATGCATGTACAGAGGCGCAGTGAAGCTGATAACTCAGTTAGGGCCCAGGAATCAAATGCTAATTAAAATGTTCCGACCAGCAATCGATCACACGCACAAGGCGATTATGAGTATGATATCGCCACGACGTCGAAGAGAAATGTTGGCTCAAGCAGGTTCGACCACGGTGTAGGTAATGGCTCACTCTTCAATCACGATTGTCAGTCAATCCATTCTCCGGAGCATGGCAGAGACGCAGTAGATCAAGGGAGGTTGGGTGGCGTCGTCTGCCACGTGCTGACGTGAAGGCGGCGACATATATGGACAAGGGCACAGCCAGCAGACATGGCTGGGTCTGATGCACGTGAGGACGGCTACAGATACGGACAAGGGCACAGATAGGAGATATGCCTGGATAAATCGACTTTGAGTTGCTTGTCACGAAAAATAAAGCATTACGTTCTACTTGTGCCTCTCTAACCCATGGATGATTGAAGCTACATGAAAACATATTTGACGACCAATGATAGAATAAGAGGCAGCGACACCAATAGCTGACTGCATAACCACAACGTGGTGCCAGCACCATTTAGCCTTAGGTTTGCATATAATTACTGTAGTTTCGGATGAGCTGCCAAACTCCGTGTGAGTTCGTAATTCACAAAACACAAGTGAAGAGGGCATGCTGAGATGAGAGGGATCAGTGTTATCAGTCCTCTTGGGTTTCTTTCGATACGTTAATTATTGCCTGAGCTATGCGCTAATTTCGGTTGGGTGATCATTGCTAAAAGCGTAGCTTAGATCAAAAGGGGGTCGCCATGTTGTATTTTCACATGAACAATGCGCATATCATGTATTATCCTGCATACCACTTTGTGCTGGCTCCTTCAAATGTTATACCGAAAATACCGACGAAATAATAAAAGCGTGAGAACAGAACTTGGTATGACGACATGCCGACAAAGCAGATGGTAGATGGCAAATCCAGGACCGAATGTGTCTCCTTTGTTTTGAACCAGTCGGCACCCGACGAATAAAGCTTCATCATGTTCCAGCTGTCGTGAATTACAAATGGAATGGTGCTGAATCAAAGCGAGAGAGAAAACGAATAGCAGGAGACAGTGGCGCAGCCAGGACTTTCCCAAGGCAGGAGGGCTAACCAAGCACAAAATGTGAAGGCACCGAGAAAGCCTTCGGCGCGCGAAACGTACCGAAAATGCTGGATTTTGTGTGATAAAACTCAATATTTCTCGTTTGATGTAGTGCGTTTTTGGCTCCTAAGGGCGGGGGCGGACCTCTGCATCCCCTTGTTATTCGAATACCAGCTCTTATTATTTTCCAACTTATATGGATATGTATTCCGTCTGTTTGGAGGGAATCAGCCGTTTCTGAGCTGAAGGCGTTGGTGCACCCTTCAAAAAGGCCCATGTTTGGTCTGGCATTCACCGTTGGTTTGTGGTTGGTTGGTTATTTGGGCTTACGGGCGCATCGACTGCGTTGGTCATACAGCGCCCATAACAATTTTAGATGGACAGCTTAAGAGGATTCATGCCAACAGTAGTATGCGAGCCTTCAAAATACAGGCAGATCATTCCGCGCTTATAATGCTACATGTCAGTGAAGTGTGTAAATCGCTCTAAATTTGACATCCGAGAGAAAGCGAAACAGTTGTCCCGAGGTTACTACGCGTGAGTGGTCACCCAGGAGTTCACGGAGAGACGGAGACTGCACGACTCCGAGAAGGCGTCTTCGAGCATCGGCGAGCAGGGGACAGGATATCAGAACGTGACGTACTGATAGTGGTGCGTGACATCGAGGGCAGTTTGGCCTGTCCTCCCCACAGAGCAGATGGTGGTGCGTTGCGTGGGTGTGCCCTAGCCTAAGGCGGCAGAGCACGACCTCGTCTTTCCTCGTCCTACGGTAGGACGAGGGCCACTCCCCAAGACATGGCTTGATTGTTCGCAGTTTATTGTCTTGCAGTGTGTTCCAACTAGACTGCAATTTTTTAAAAACAATGGTCGCAATAGAACGGTCATACTCCCTCGCGGGGAGCGGCACAGATCGCATATATGGGGCTTGAGCTGCTCGCCTCGCAGCAGCATCCGCTGCCTCGTTCCCCACGATGCCGACATGGCTCGGGATCCAACAGAGGACGATAGTCTTCCCAGCTTGAGCCAGTGATCCCAGACGCCGTAAAACGTCCTGTAAAATGGTGTCAGGTGGGTTAAACTGTTTTAGCGCCCATAGACTGTTGAGTCAGTCGGTAAAAAAAATCACATGCGAGGCATCCCACCCCACTTCAATAGAATTGAGGGCCTTTGTGATCGCCATCAGCTCTGAAGTGTAAACAGTTGCATGTGGTGGTAGGGAAAAGGATCTTGACAGGGGCCCAGTAACAAATGCACTGCCCACACCAGCATCCGTCTTGGATCCATCTGTGTAAGCTGGGACGTATCCCTCGAACGAGGCTATGTGTTCTAGCGCACATGACAGTCGGTACTGTGGTGTCGCATGGTCCTTTCCAACCGAGGAGTGACATATCTATTATAGGAGTCACCTGCCATGGCGGCGTTTGGATCAGATTGGACTGCATAATTCCCTTCGGTCGAATACCACTGTCCTCGAAGAGCCTGCGTATGCGAACGCAAAAAGGAATGGCATGCAGAAGGCGTCCTCGACCAAATGATGCAATGAGTCGATGGGAGAACACATGCGAATATGTGGGGTGACCAGGGAATTGGCGCAGCTTACAGGCATAGCGCATCCCGAGCATTTCGCGGCGGAGCGAGAGTGGTGGTTCGTGAGTTTCAGCCAGAAGGCTGGCAGAAGGTGAAGTGCGGAAAGCGCCGGTCACAATGCGGAGCGCCGAGTGGTGTACAGTGTGCAGTGAGCGCTTGCTTGTTGCACATGCGCTGTCATATATAAGACACACTGGTTTGTGGAGTAGCCTTTCAATCGCTATATATTACCTTGCGATATTTGATACATGTATTCCGGTCCGAGTACGACACGCCAGGACGTGTCATATCAATGCTCTTAAAATCGACGTGGACACTAGCTTGGTACACATGGATGAGACTCCGAGACGGGGACCGGCTGATCTCGGTCAAAATGATGATGGTCAAAACTATCTCTTTGACCACCTTCTCAGACACCACCTCTCATATTTGTTCACGATTTCCGTTCGCGCAATACATACCTACTCAGAAGCAATCCTTCATATAGTATCAAAATGGTATCCTGGCAGAGGCGCAGCCAAGGGGGCCCGGCGGCCCGCTCCTCCCCCTTAATGACTGAAAATACACTAAATCAAACGATAAATTTTGAGATTTTCACCACGCAAAAGCATAATTTTTGGCACGATTCGTGCGCCGAAAGCTTTCTCTGTTTCATCAGATTTTTTGGAGCCCCCTAGATCCTGGCGCAGCCAGGATTTTCCCCTTTCGAAAATCCTGCTAAATATCTTGCCAGGATGCATGCCAGTCAGATTTATTACCTTTTGAACCATGGCTCAAAAGGTAATGCATTGAGATGAGGCTATTAAAGACATTTTTTAGACAAACTTTAGCATCCTATGCTATTGCCAGTACTAACACTCATGCAATTCAAAGGGCTGATAAACTTAACACCAACCAGCAAACGTTGCTTGCTTGCATTCACATCAGCAAGCGTGTACACGCACAAGTCCATCACTACTCAAACAAGACAAAAGTGGCACATGGATTCAAACCGATATTTCGCATGTAGAAAGTTCCGAGGAAGTTTCTACCGTCCCTGATCTGCCGTCTTATCAAGTGCCGTAGACGCCGCCATTCTGGAAAAAAGTTGCTAAACTAAGGATTTTCTTGATGGCGATGTAGGCGGTTTCTACCGCTTTCCTTTGCCACCTGTGCACACCTTCACAGAGGCTTTCAGCGCCGTTCCATCGCGGCAAATCTCCCTCACGTTCTGCATGGATGACAATGCATTTAAGGACCAACATAGGGCAGGTCGGCGCGATGCTGCCTGAAGTCAGAAGTCAGATTTCTTCTCAGTCCCCGTATAAGATGCATTTGTGTCCACTTACCCTGCCTCTCTCCAACTTCCTGCCCCTGGCCACATCTGCGCTTTTTTCCGGTCGCAGCCGAACTAACGATTGGCGGGTGTGTCGCAGCCGAACTGACGATTTGGCGGATGTGTCGCAGACGAACTGACGATTTGCGGATGTGTATCTAGTGTGTATCTAAAGTTGGGCTTTAGGACGCTTCGACCAGACTTGATCATTCGCGCCCAGCGGATGTGTATCTCAAAGGTCCAGCGCAGAGAAGAGATTGGCGGACGGGTATCTCGGAAGCTCCGGACAGAGGGGAGATTGAAGCGATTGTGAGCTTCGGCCAACCCTCAGAGATGCCTAACGTTGGTTACTGAAATTACGAATGAATGAGAATATATCTTCCGCTATTAGATTGACATCCAGAAATACAGCTCGACGGAATTTCAATTTTTTGGAACGATTTCATATGTATTGATATTCAACCTGCGGGAGTGTGAGAGAGACGTAAGCAGAGCCCTCAGGTCAAACCAAATAACCGGTCACCCGAATTTGTGCGCGAGTCATGCGCTGGGAAGACATTAATGGAATCATCTTTATTAGTCTGCATTTCGTACACTGAACATTTTGTACTGTCAACGTTTCCTAAATCGTGCATGAATGCCTGACATCAGTGTCAGTCATCAGTCTGACGTCAGTAAAAGCGTAAACGTGCCACATCTTTTTTATTGCAACACATCGAAACGTATTCATATTTGTGTGCAGATACTTCAATATTTACGGCTGAATATCCTTTATTTTATCTTTTTATCTATATATCTATATATACTCGTATATGCATGTAAGTATGTATGTATGTATGTATGTATGTATGTATGCATGTATGTATGTATGTATGTATGTATGTATGTATCTATATATATATATATATATATATCATAAATGTAACATGGGTACAGGTGTGGATACTCGGAATCACATTTTCAACCCCCGTCCCCACCCACGAGGTACTTGAACATACTGAACATTGAACATCTACGCCTCGCATTTTTTTCTTCAAGTTTTCCTTTTATTGAGATCGCCAAGAGCCACCCGGTCTTCCCGTTCAGTGACCGCAGTCTTCGTTCTCTTCGAAGTTCGGAGGTGATGTCAATAGCGTCAACCACATATGCGCCGTACGTCCTGTGATTCACCGGGAATGACAAAGCGTTGCATCACTATAAATCGGATATTTCTGCGGTTGAAGTCACATTGAAACAACGAAAATCCACGGTGAACGCCGAATACGTGCTCAGGGAACAATAACTCTCGGAGTCAAATGGCACGCCAGAGGAGCGTGCAAGTTTCCATCTGAGGCTGAACACCTGGACCTGGTACAATTCGAAGGATGTAACTGCCACCCTCCCCTCCAATTTGACTTCCATGTATAAGCATGTCGCCGACTTTCCGACACGGAAGGTTTGCCGTCGGCATCACCTGATTACTGCAGTGTGTTCAGTTCACAAGGAGTTCAATGTTGCAGTCTTACCTGGGAGCAGTTTGCCACCGGCACAACGCCATTTCCCAACCAAGTTTCCTGCTTGCAGACATGCATGCTCCAGTCAACGCCAAGAAAGCTGGTGCCCACCAAATGATTTTGAGGCTGATCATAAACTGAAATAAGTCGCGCGCTGACGCCAACTGACGAGGGCTGCAGGTATATTTCTTATCCAACAAGTGTAACTAAGAAGCCCGGTACCCAGATCCGAAAGATTGCTCACAATATAAACAAATTTAAAGACAGGTGCATGCAATCTTTGTTGGATTACAACACTCACAATTTGGTGTTCTTGAGCATTTGGGATAGCCTGGTCTTCTCGGTGCCGATTTGACCTGTTTAGATGTGAAAATCAATAGTAGTTCTGCAGAACCAACAATTTTTCGTCTCGCATTATTGAAATATCTCCCTGAATTAACCCGTTCAAACAAGGTAGACAAACCAATCATACAAAAACATTTATTTGCCACTAAATGTTACCAGACAAACAACATCAAGAAATCTCCCTGCATAAAAACTACTCCTTTGTGGGGGATTCATCGCTGACCTTTTCGTCCTTCCCGGAGGTTTCTTTATTGATCATGTCGGCTGAAATTTTTCGCAATTTTTCGATAGCCTTTGCTTGTTTGTCCTTCTTTTTGGCTTCTTTCGCCCTAATCTTTTCTTCCAGTTCCTTTTTCTCTAAAATTTCCTTGAAGCGGGGATCTTTTGAATCAACCCGGAATCCAAGGTACTCTTTCACCTCTTCGATTAAACGATCGTGTTTTTCCTTTGCCGCACGTAACTCGCTTTCCTTCTTACGCTTTTTGTCGATAATCTCCTTTTTCCACTTTTCCAAATGAACCATTTTTGCATCAATCGCTTCCATTCGTTCCCGGATAGCTTCATCCTTGGCGTTTTGTTCCTCCTTGAATTTCCTTATCATTTCCTGAAGAGTATCTGGATAGGCCAAGGCTTCGTACTCCATCCTGTCCGCCCATTCCTCTTTGGTGGGCCAGGCGATCGCCGGGTTGATGCCCGATCCGGTGCCGTGCTGAGCCCATATCTTCCTCTGCATCCTGAGACTGTTCAGATGTGTGGTCTCCTCGTCGACCACCGGCGGCTCTCCATGGTAGCGGCGATGGTGCCACTTACGCAGGCCGGACACGTTCGTCTTGACTGTCGCCGCCTGCGAGGCAACCGCAGGCCGCTCGTGCTGCTCCACTGAGTCCACTGAAGAAGCCAGTCGAGAGATGATGTTCAGTACTCCACCTGGTCTGGCGACGCTGGCCCATCGCGTGATGCCAGCGGGTAGCATCATGCTAATATACAGAACGGCACAAGTATGGAGGACTCTGGTCTTCCAATTCACTGTAGATACTTCAGTGAAATCACTGACAGCACTTCTTTACTTGCAATTTAAACAGCACATCTGAAGAAAAATATCACCAAATTAGTACAGTACTTCAGAGTGTTGGTACTGGTGGGCATGTCTGCCAATCGGCATTCCAGGAAACAATCAGCACAATCACTTCTATTATGAGTACATAATAAATCATTTCTATGAGATAAAAAAGAAAATTCGCGGTCAACAGAGCCAAATCCATGAATAATTTGTATGATGACTAATGGATGCACGTGCAAACACATAGTGGTGGTGTCTGACACCGGCAGCGTTGCTGGTGCAATTATATTGAAGAAAGCTTGGGGAGATGCTTGTTTATCACAATCCGTAATGGTGAGCATAAGCATGATACTTATACACGAAATACTCTTAGAAACGAGTCATGGAGACTTCATAAGCACACATCAATAAGTACGATGTCGATACTTCCTTGGAAAGGATGTTTATTCAGTGTTCAAAAAGTGGTATATTCCACCCTATTTCAGGAATAATTATTCGTGTAATAATTATAATAAATATTATATGAATTATAATATATCACTGCTGTAGCATAGTGCACATGACACAGATATGACCGACTGACCGACACTGCCTACGCCATGGAATAGGCCGTATTGGTGCATTGACGGCACGTCAGTGCTATGGTGGCAGCCTTCGGTCAAAGTTCTGCCGTTGAACTGGAATTCACGATCGAATTCACGGGTTCACGGATTCACCATCAGCTTGATAATTACCAGTCCGAGTATTTGACGAGCTCGTGAGCTCACAGATCAACGGTGAGCCAAGTTGACCAGAAGATCATGCTATCATTCCTCTGGCTATGGAATGATTAATCGATGTCCTTCATCTAGATGAAGCTTAATTGTCATAGCTTTTAAAAATGGAGGTGCACAAAACTTTCGTAGTAACTGCTAAGCTGGCCTTTTCTGATATATTACCCCAGTTATCTTTCTCTTGATTGTTTCTCCGTATGTGACAACATGCCCTACACATGAAACCGTAGATGGACATGAAATCAAACAATCAAAGAATACAAAACAAGGAACACAAATATTTTTTTTTTAAAGAAGTTTATACCGAATTCTTGCTGGGGTAGCTTTATGAACCACGGTTCTATTTCTAAGCAGAGCTTGTAGCATGAACCCGGGTCCCAACACCCGATCCGTGAATTCCAGTTCAACGGCAGAACTTCGATCGAAAGCTTAACGTGCTGTCAATGCACAGACGCGGCCTATGTCATGTCATAGGCGGTGTCAGTCGGTCGGTTATATCTGTGTCATGTGCACTACGCGCCATAGCAAGGGAAAGGGTGTCACGACGGATTTCGGTGTGTGTGTGGGGGGGGATGGATTTGGAATGCATGAGCTTTGGGATCGATTCTTTCCATGTCCATTCTTTCGATTCTTTCCATGCAATGTCATAAGTGCATTATTCAATTTCACAAGCCCGGACGACGCCCTCATCCTCAGCTATGGACGTTGATGACGTTCATGAGTGTACGTGAAATCTCGCATGAAACCAAAAGTACCAATACCATGGTCAATGGTCTGTAAACGCATTCCACTGCATGAAAACACAAATAGATGCTAAAACAAGTAGTCAGTGCCGAATTTCAGTGGATGAATGTCTGCAATGCAGTTAGAATGGCAATTCAGGGAGGTTAATTATGTGTGGCCGACATTGATGCACTGAAAACATACTGCACAACAGCAACATTATTATAACAATAGGAAAGGGACAATAGCGCTTATGAAATGGCATTGGAAGTAGGTGGCATCAAAAGTCAAACTAGTTCGTTAGCTAGCTATTCGGATTTAACACGTGTGTCGGAGTGCCTCTCACATAACGCGGGTCGGATGGGGGTGGGTTATGCCCTCACCCTAACATAACCCATCCCCGGATCGGATGTGGGTGGATTATGCCGTCACCCTAACATCTCGGCAACAACTGAAACTTGAAGCACAATATTCGGAGGGAATAGTACGACTGCAGTAAACTATCTGCAATATTTGATGACCCAGTCATCAAATTCACTCCAAGCCTAGACCCTAGGCACTCAGGGTCAAATTAGGTCGAGATCGGCCGGCACACCGCGCGGCTGCGCCGACGAACCTTGGTGACCTAGAACACCAGGCGACTGGTCGGTCGACTTTGCACACACAGTCCCTATATTTACCGACATTTTGAACATTATTTTTGATAGGGTGTGCTTATTAATTTGCAACACAGAAATAAGATTCCATTACAATATGCCTACTCATTTATGAGCTGTCCTTCACAAATATGAGGGGTGGGCGGATCCCCCTCCCCCTCCAGTGTGCTTGATAATGTTGCTTAGAGCAGGCAGACAATAGAGGATAAACATATGCAAGATATGTGCAACAGTATCTATTTTGCATTGAATGAACTATGGTGTTATAATGGACCGTACCCTTAATTACATTGGAATGTCGTGAATCACATAAATGTGCAAATTACAGCAATATGCAACCCCAAGGTGGGAATACAGCATCCACAAGGCTAAGACATTCAACACATCTTACATGCATCAGCACCTCTTATATGCACCAGCACATCTACATGCATTCAACACCTCTTGCATGCACTTATCAAATCCTGCATTACACAACAAGGATCTAGTTGAAATTGGATTGACCCCTATTCTTGTACTGCTAATATGATAGAAAGGACAGAATTGGGGCATGTTAAAACTGCTAGTGAGGCCCATGTTTGTGAAAGCAATGTATGAATAGGTTTGTATTCATTTTCAACCTAATGAAATATTTTGGCGCTTGCCTATATTGTCAAGCGCCAAAATATTTCCTATAATGGACCGTACCCTTAATTACATTGGAATGTCGTGAATCACATAAATGTGCAAATTACAGCAATATGCAACCCCAAGGTGGGAATACAGCATCCACAAGGCTAAGACATTCAACACATCTTACATGCATCAGCACCTCTTATATGCACCAGCACATCTACATGCATTCAACACCTCTTGCATGCACTTATCAAAATCCTGCATTACACAACAAGGATCTAGTTGAAATTGGATTGACCCCTATTCTTGTACTGCTAATATGATAGAAAGGACAGAATTGGGAGCATGTTAAAAACTGCTAGTGAGGCTCATGTTTGTGAAAGCAATGTATGAATAGGTTTGTATTCATTTTCAACCTAATGAAATATTTTGGCGCTTGCCTATATTTACTCAACCCACGCCTTGATGAGGATATCCCAGCCAAGGCCAACACTGATAGCAAGATCCTGCGAACACCAAGACCTCCCTGCTCATTTGTCAGGAAATGAAGGATGGCATGGTGATTTTCCAAGGCACACAGATCACAACACTGAAGGTCACAATCATCACTTCATATTCTTGCATCATACTCAGAGCTGAACTATGGAACAAGATTTGCTACCACAGCAAAAACTAATTGTGTGCAATGGTTACAGCAAAAGTTAAAAGAATAACCAAACTTTGCCTACATACAGAGAAAGGAAGTTATAAATATAGTCACTCATTATGGGTGATGGGACTCCCAACAAAGATGCCTAACCTCCTGACAGAATGTCTTACAAATGCTTTTGTGCCTGCACACATCCTGGATATTCCATCTCATCTCCACTGTCACCAGATATTGCAGGGAACATCCAGAAAAAAAATTATGAAGTGCTTGAGATATATACGAAATATCCAAGGGAACTGGACCATCAACCATGGAACTCAATAGCATTCAATAACCAAATTTGGTATTTCAGGTGGAAAATAAACAATGGACACAATAGTTGCATATTAAGATAAGCATATTGTTGTATTTATGCCTTGCATCGATCAATATCAATTGCTGGTGGTGGTAGTTATTGGTTTTACAACACGTCGACCGTTGCGTCATGTAGCGTCGCCAATCTCTCACGCCGATCGGTTGCGGGCGAAGAGTAGCGACAGGTGAGACTCGAACCCACAATCTTTTGATTGTGAGACAGGCAACTTACCCCCAGACTAATCGTCCCCCGATATCAATTGTGTTCTAGATGGATGGCTTATAGTGTTAATTCCATTTAGCTTTAGGCCAGTAGGGTTGTTGTCCACTCCACGGAACTAAAGTGATACAACTGAATACAAATGGTGGATTTCTCATTTAAAATTATATCTACACATTTGATGGCAAACACTAAATATTCTTATTGACATTCAATGATCACAGAAACAATGTTGGATGCACTGGATGCATACATCCTCACTTATTAAAGAGCTGTGCCAGTTGCTTGGCATACCATTTGCATTTGATTTTCTACCAGTCTTTCGAGGAGACTTATGACATGTAAGGGCTTCTTCAGAGTTGGATCTATATTTTGGAACCCTGGATTTGGAGAATGTTTTTGGGCCATCAAATTTGGACAGTAACTTGTTTCATTTTTAATCTCAGAAACTTCTTTCCATACTTCAACTTTGAGATACAAAAGCATGACCATATTTTCAAAATAATTTCTCACTTTAGCAATGCCCATGCAGGGGCAGATACAGGTGACACTGGGAGTATGTATCCCCCCATGGAAGATGGCACCTCTCCAGCTAGGAAAAGGCTTCCCTATGGGAAGGTTCTAGTGCATCCCCCTCCATTTGTTCTTTCAGCCAAAGATGCCACTCCAGATGAGTGTAACCCAATGGAAGTTCCTGAATCCCCCTTGCCCATGTAAGATATCCTCTCTATCCTCTCTAGGACATTGTTTTCAAATTCCTAAACTTAGATGGGATTTGACTTCCAACAGAACATTTTCTTACATTGTTGCTTATATGGTTGATACATGGCCACCAACAATTAATGCTCCTGTATTCCAAAATAATTAATCAATCAAACATGCAGCTGGTGGTTATTTGCAATCTTCAATGAATACCCCTTGTGACATTTGCTAATGCACAATACATCTTACCATGCTAGGAATTCAATTGTAGAGATAAACTGGTCATGAATAATGAAACAGAGATAAGTTCCCCCATCATATTAACATTAATCATGTTCACAAACAGACTATGCTTGCATCTCATCTCACCTCAAAAAACTATATTAAATCTTGTGGTGAAAAAGTGTAATCATTTTCCAGAGAGCAAAATGTGCTTGATGACAAACACCCAGGACAAGACCATGTTACCAACCCTGGTTGCAATATTCATGCAAATACTGTACCAGCAGCTCAACTGCTAGATTCAACTGCATTGCAGAGCACCAGCAATCAGATGATACACAAGTTTTACAGCTGCAGTTATTGCCATTATTTGCATCTAGTGAGAAGAATTGAAGTAGTGATGTATGCTTAGATGGTCACCATATTTTTCACTTTCAGCCTTATGTGGGATTTCAATAAACAATATTGTAGAAACATATTTATCATTTTTATTAAGATGATCATTTCTCATTGTTATTAAGATGATGGGACCATTCATTTTCATGGGAATCCAACCAATTTCATGTTTTTAAGTAAAGAAATGTCTTAGGTTAAATTTAACATGTTTTTTTCTTTAGAAAGATGTTGGCTCCACTGGATTTAAAAGAGGGTAGTTTTGGTTATGCTAGACTAGGTTAGGTTATATTATGTTAGGTTAGGTTGGATTAAGCTATGCTATTGGCACAGGTATCTGTCAGCAACTGAGAAGTACACAAAAGTATGAACATATTTAATATAGGATTGAATAGCAGTAATCTTCAAGTATTACCCCTCACGCTTTCTTTATATCAACAATGTATCCAAACCATCGTCAGCTGACTGCCAGTCAGCTGTTGGTAACGTCACTCGAAAATACAGAGGGGAGGGTGTGCAGATGCTATTTCATGATGGTGAAAACCTAACCTAAGCTAACCTAACCTAACCTAACACTAACCTAACCTGTCACCTGGAATTGTTGAGGAGTGTGTTATGCAATATCAGGTGAATGGTGTTAGATAGACTGGGATATATAGTTCCCTTGGAATGTGAGTTAATGTATTGATTGGGGTGTGAGCATGTACTTCTTCTGGGTACCTTTTCTAGTTAGGTTTAACCCAGATGGGCCCCTGTGGCTCTTATTAAGCCTTAAAACTTCATTAACTTTATGAACCTAACCACTCTGCTTCCTTTATGGCAGTGAAGTGTTTGTAAAACTTGCCTTGTGGACTCCTAACAGCATAACACTGAAGCATGGTTAAATTAAAGAAAGCAAAGGGTAGTATGAAATGAATATGAATGTCAATGAAGGTTCTTCCAGGTACCACAGGGCTTCGTTCTAGTTCAACCTCTCTTTAACTTCCTCATGAACAGCATTGAGGTAGTGCTGAGAAATATGGTGTTTAAATTTTCGGATGACATCAAGCTGGCAATAATTGCTAACTGTACTGGTGAATCCATAAATTATGACTAGACCTAATAGGGGATTTAAATAAAACTTACATGTAAATGGTTCTGAACATGATTCAGACAATGATGTTATTCAAGGTATTCTTCAAGTATTACCCCTCACACTTCTTTGCATAGCTTTATCTCATAAGTTTCTTTTTTGGCAAGCTGATTATAATATTTATATCTAGAGACGCTGCCCAGCGCCATTTTGTCCATTCTGTCTGTCTTTGTCTAGTGTGTCAGTGCTTTCAGCTACTTATATAATTTTTGGCAGTTATTCAGCGAGTGATTTCTTCTTTCTTTAAAACCACTGTCAACTTTCTGCACAGTGATTACCTTGTAAGTGCTGCATAGTTAGGAACTAGCATATATCTAAGCTTTGTCGGTTATTTTGCTCTGCTCTGTTATTTGGTAAATAATTTTGGAGCAAGGTATTTTTCAATTTCAATCTAGAATAAGCTGCAGCCTTTAGGATGGTTAACACCAGGATGCAGGCACTAGAGGATGAGGTTAGGGCCCTTAAGGCAGAGCTTTCCAAGCTCAAAGCTTCCCTTGCTTCAAAGGGCAGGCCAGAACGTAAGGGGCAGTCTGTAGCAGGGGCATCCTATGCCCAGGTAGTCACAGGCCACCAGGTAACTGTAGCTTCCCCTGCTGTGGAGATGGCAGGGAGATCTGAAGAGATAAGTGTTCCTAGTGAACAGAATATTTCTAGTAGCTCACAGGAGGGGCAGTGGTTTAAAGTCAAGGGGTGGAGGATTTGGAGGCGTGAGCCTAAGCAAGGGGGCAGTGAGTGGCAGGTGGTAGGTGGTAGGAGTGGGAAAAACCTAGCGAAGCAGCTCAACAGGCAGGAGTAGTAACAACATCCAACAGGTTCCAGGCATTGGAGGACTGCCCCCAGGATAGTGATAGTGATAGTGATAGCAGCAAGGAGAAAGTGCTAGTCGTAGGAGACTCTCGTGTGCGGCATTTGGATAGGGTATTCTGTAAAGGTCGGAAAGGTAGGAGGTGCATCACCAGGCCTGGTGCCAAAGTTAGAGATCTGGTCCAAGTGGTCGCACAGGCCACCAGCGAAAACCAGTTCAGTACAGTTATAGTGCAGGTAGGAGTGAACAACATAGGTCCTGCTAGGAGTGAGGAGCTGATGCAGGACTATAGGGCCCTTCTGGCCACCCTGAAGCAAAGCAATAGCAGAGTTATTGTGACAGCTATTCTGCCTAGGGCTGGAGTCTCCCCTGAGTGGAGCTCTAGGGCACTGGCAGCCAATGCCAGGGTAGGTAGGCTTTGCAATGAGTTAGGTTTGACTTTTGTTGACAAGTGGTGCAGGTTTTATGGCTCATCTGACCTCTATCAGAGGGATGGCTTGCACTTCTCTGAGAAGGGGGTGCAAGTGTTAGGCAAAGTATACGAACATGTCCTTCAGGGAAACTAGATAATGGGGTGGGGAGGGAAGAATTGGCATTGCCATCTCAGGGATATGTCAATAGTGACAGCATAGGCAATAGAACCTCACAGTCAGCAAATAGGGGTAGCAGTAGATCAAGGGGGCAGAGTGGTGGCTCATCCAGAGATAATAGAGCTACTCAACATAAAAAAGCCAAAGATGGTCATGGAACTTTTGTTAAGTGTATGATGCTTAATGCTCAGAGCATTCGATCCAAATTTGATGAGTTCAAGTGTTATGTTGCTGAGGAGAAACCAGATTTTGTTTGCATTACTGAGGCATGGGTCAGTGAGGGATATTTTGGGGATAACTTGCAGGACTATGAGATCCAGGGATACAATATGTTTTCATGCAATAGGGGTCCAGCAGTGAAAGGGGGTGGTGTAATGCTCTATGTGAATAGCTTATACAGTTCTCAAAAAGTAGTAGATGGGGTGAAAAATGTGTCTGTGGAGTCCATTTGGCTTGATGTTGCTGTGGGAAAAGGCAACAACAATAAACTGAGGATAGGAGCTTTGTATCGATCAGGAACCTTGCCATATTCTCAGCAACTGGAGCTTGATAAGGTGATTTGTGAGGAAATCAGTAGAAACTTTCAGAGGAAATGCCTTATTCTTGGTGACTTTAATCTAAAAGGATATGAAAATGTTGGTGTTGGCTCCCCATCATGTAAACTGTTTAGGAAATGCCTTGAAGAGGACTTGTTCTTACACCAGTTTGTAATGGAACCAACCAGGCAGGGCTCATTCTTGGACCTTGTCTTCTCAGATTTAAGTGATTTAGTTCAAGACTTGACTGTAGGAGAAACTCTGGGAAGAAGTGACCATAACATTGTGAGATTCAAGGCACAGGTATCAGGGACAATCAAGGATAATTTGGCAAAGATTCCAAATTTTAACAGGGCAGACTTTGCCTGCATGAGAGAGGCTTTAAGTGCCATAAAATGGGAAGAAGAATTCTTTGATTTAAATGCCTGTGATATGTGGGAAAAGTTCAAATCCTACTTGAGGGAAACTCAGATTAGACATGTCCCCCAAAAGCAAAGGCGCAAAAGAAGGGTAGGAAAGCCAGCATGGCTTACACCAGATGTGATGAAAGCAATTAAGGTGAAGAAAGGTGCATTTAGAGTATTTAAGGAGGCTTCAAATATCGTAAATCTAAGGTCGTATCAAAAATCTAGAGACGCTGTGAAGCAGAAAATCAGAGCAGCAAAGCGAGCAAAAGAATTGGATTTGGCTAGGAACTGTAATGGGGACAGTAAAAAGTTCTTTAGTTTCTACAAGCTAAGTAAAGTTTCAAGCACAATTGGTCCACTGGATGTAAATGGGACTATATTGAGTGAGGATAGTGAGATGGTTGAGGAGCTGAGCAAGCAGTTTAAATCAGTGTTTACAGTGGAGGATGTGACTAATCTGCCAACCGTGAACCACAGTTCAGTGACAGGTGATCAGATACACGATGTTGATTTCATTGATAGTGATATTGTTTTCAATTATATCAGAAAAATAAAGACAAACAAGGCAGCAGGACCCAATGGAATTTATGCTAGGGTATTGCGGGAAGCTGAAAAGGAAGTGGCAATTCCACTTAGTATAATATTTTGTAGATCAGTTTCGCAAAATGAAATTCCAACAGATTGGAAAAGGGCAAATGTAGTTCCTATTTTCAAGAAAGGAGAAAGAGGGAAAGTTGAAAACTATAGGCCAGTAAGCCTCACATCCCTAGTCTGCAAGGTACTCGAATCAATTATCAAGGATAGAATAGTTAGTTTTCTGGAAGGAAACAAATTGATTCAAGATACTCAACATGGGTTTAGAAAAGGGCGATCGTGCCTCACAAATCTCTTGGACTTTTTAAATTTTGCTACAGAACAATTTGATCAGGGAAATCAGGTTGATGTAGCATATCTTGACTTTAGTAAGGCCTTTGACAAGGTACCCCATAAACGGTTAATGATGCAGCTTCAGGTCCATGGTATTGCAGGTAGCATCCTAAAATGGATAGAGTTGTGGCTTTCAGATAGACAGCAGAGAGTGATGCTAAATGGTACAAAGTCATCATGGCAAAATGTTCTTAGTGGAGTCCCCCAGGGGTCGGCACTGGGGCCACTATTGTTCATTATATATGTGAATAGCATTGAATGTGGCCTAAATAGTAAGGTTTTGAAATTTGCGGATGATTTGAAGATCTTTAGGCCAATAACAGGGCAAAATGAGCAGGTTTTGCTGCAGAAAGACTTAGACGAGCTAGTGAAGTGGTCCGAAAAATGGCAAATGAAGTTTAATTTTGATAAGTGCAAAGTCATGCATGTAGGTAGGCAGCATATGAAGGCTCCATACTTGATGGGTGGCCAAGTACTATCTGTGACTCAGCAGGAGAAGGACTTAGGTGTTATTTTGAACACAAAATTGGGGGCATCAGAACAGACCAAAGAAGCCAGGAAGAAGGCACTAAGAATGCTTGGGGCAATACAGAGGAATGTGTCATACAAAAGTGAGGAGGTCATCAGGAAGCTTTACTGTGCATATGTCAGGCCACATTTGGAATACTGTGTCCAAGCTTGGTCCCCTAGTTATGAGAAAGATTGTTGGCTTTTAGAGAGAGTACAAAAGAGGGCAACAAAAATGGTTAATGGTATAGGCAACCTGGAATATGAGGAAAGACTGAAGAAATTGAACATGTTTTCACTTAGATATAGAAGGCTGAGAGGAGATCTCATCGAGGTTTTTAAATTTGTTCATGGTCAGGAACAGGGATATCTCAGGGAAATGTTTGAATTTAACAGAAATGATGCAATTAGAGGTCATCAATTCAAAATTAAAGTTAATCACAGCAGGACAAGGTTAAGACAGTCTTTCTTCACCAACAGGATAGTAGAACACTGGAACCAGCTGCCAGGAACCATTGTCAGTAGCAACACACTGAACATCTTTAAAAACGGCATAGACAATCATTATAAGAATAGGGGGATTGTTTTTCTGTATTTCCAGGGAAGGTTGATCGACAGGGAGGAGTGGGAGTTGGGAGGAGTTTGTAATTGTTGACTGTGTTATGAAATAGCAAGTGAGTCTCTTATTAAGTCTAAATGCTTTATAACTTTATATAGGGTGTACCTAGCAGTGGATTCAGCACCTTCCTTCGGGATGTGATACTGATGAGATTGTCTATGGTAGCACAATGTGTATGATGGGAGGAGTTTGTAATTGTTGAGTGTATTATGCAATAGCACGTGAGTCTCTTATTAAGTCTGAACGCTTTATGAATTTCTGTGGGATGTGCCTAGCAGTGGATTCGGCACCTTCCTTCGGGATGTGATGCTGATGAGGTTGTCTATGGTGGCACGATGGGTGTGATGAGAGGAGCTTGTGATTATTGAGGGTGTTAGGCGGTAGCAAGTGAGTGGTGTTAGATGGGCTGGGATATATAGCTTCCTAGGAACTTGGGATAAGGGATTGATTGGGGTGGGAGTATGTACATTCTAGTACCTTTTCTAGATAGGCTTAACCCAGATGGGCCCCTGTGGCTCTTATTAAGCCTTAATACTTTATGACTTTATGACTTTATCTCAACAATGTATCCACGCCATCGTCAGCTGACTGCCAGTCAGCTGTTGGTGACGTCACTCAAATGTACCGACACCCCCGCAGCTGGGTGCACTGAATGATCCAAGGGCATCACCAGGAATATTGGTATTTCTGTCTTAAAGGGTGTTTTTGGAATTTTCGGATTTTTGTCCCGGAATATTATGTTTATTAACGTGATTCGGAAGATGCGATCATTCGTTTTCTCCGTAAATGCTTACGTCTCGGTTGATCTTAGCGATAATATCTATAATGCGCCATATATGCCACACCGCTGTTGTTGTTGCCTAAGTTGTTTGTTGCGGGGGTCCAATATCGTTTGGCAACCGGTGACGTCACATGGGCTGGACAATTGCTCAGTCCCGTAGGCGCTCCAGCCAAACTTCCGTGTTTTCAACACGTCATTTCCGACCTTAAATACCGTCAAAAAGGGACAAAATCGGGTTCATTTGAAAGCTTGAAGAATCTTGTCGCGAATATCAGTCTTATTTTTCCGTAACACTACGACTTTTTGCTTGGATCCGAGCTGACTGCATTCATGTCGAGCGCCGCAGGAATCGCGCGGTGCCACGGGTAGTAGCAGCATGATGAGACAGGCCAACTGAAGATCACGGCTGGCAAGGAGGGGTAGGAGCAAGTAAGAGATAACTGTTGCAACATAATTCCTCTCCACTCGGTGCAAGAGTGTAAACAAGGATGAGGGCACCGGGAGGCATGTGCCTCCCATGGGAATGTGGTACCCCTCCGGCCAGGAAAAGGTGCCAACATTATATTTAGGCTACCGGCAGAGGTACCGATACCGGTAGGAATGTCACGCCCTTATCACCCATGTGCAGACACGGAACCTGCAGCTGGTTTTCAGGATCGTTTTCACTTTTCATTCATATGCGCCTAGACCAGAGGTGTTCTTTGATATTATGTTGAGGAGCAAATGCCCCTCAGTGTTGGCTCTGTCCCCCAATAATTTAGACTTTTAACATTGGGTACCATAGAACATGCGTCCTATCGATGTCGGGCTTCCCATTAATTTCATGTATTTTGCACGCAATAATCCATAGTGTAATAATCAATAAGATATATATATATATATATATATATATATATATATATATATATATATATATATATATATATATATATATATATATATATATATATATATATATATATATATATATATATATATATATATATATATATATATATATATATATATATATATATATATACATATATATATATATATATATATATATATATGTATGTATATATATATATATATATATATATATATATATATATATATATATATATATATATATATATATATATATATATATATATATATATATATATATATATATATATATATATATATATATATATATATATATACATATATATATATATACACACGTATATATATATATATATATATATATATATATATATATATATATATATATATATATATATATATATATATATATACATATATATATATACACACGTATATATATATATATATATATATATATGCCGGCCATTTCGGAAACATTTCAACAGGAGGGAGAGGGTTGAAATCCACTGACTTCGGAACGATGGTGTTAGGCTTGGCACCTTGCAGCGTCAAATTAAGTTGTTCCTACTCATCATAGCATAAAATAATAATGGGTACTTATGAAAAATACTGGTCCAAAGCCGGCGACCATTTGTATGAGTGTTGCTTGAGCCACCTCAAAATCCGTTTGCTCCCACATGCAAATACTAGGTACGCCACTGTCCACGCTACTCTATCTGGGATATGTGAACTTTGAGCCTTAATCACTGAAAGGGGCTTAGACCTCCAATGTAAAATCCAGCCCATGAAATATAGATGTTTCTGTTATTGGGGAGGGGAAGGTGGTGTGAACAGTAGGAGCAGTTCCTGCCAGAACCTCAAAACACTGCAGCTTAAAGCTGTGGATTTTTTGTTTTTCAAGCAAACATTTGGAGACATCTGGATAAAAAGCTTGACTTTTCCCCTGCACCAGCCTTGAAGGCCTGTCGATAGCACTGACAATGAGTGTATCCCAGAGTAAGGCCACAAGGTGACCAACCCCCTCCTTGAACTGATGAAACTTCAATTGAAATTGACCTGAAATTGAATATCCAGTGCACTGAATCTTATAATATTGGTATGAATACACACAGACATGTTTCAGACATCCACACCATTTTAGATTACTAGAAGATCACACATATAATTAATGCCGTTCTGCAACATTACTACTGGGTATTCCTACAAACTCCTGAAATTATTTGCTATCTTAGAAAAAAATGCACCTTGCTTGTCATAAAAAGAGATGGCTTAGTGCTTCATTCACCTTTTTAGGCATGCATGGCCTAATAGCATCTTTTGCACTGCAGTTGGTCCAATGTTTATCCCAAGTGCACTCAGTGTGCCTTTTCCATTAGGGATCATGGGTCTCTGTGAACCAGCTGATGCACACAGTGCACCTCAAGTTACTAAGATTTACCGTCTAGGATGTGACCATGCAGAAAGAATGCTCCAATGCATATGCACTCCATTAAACAAATGGCATTAATTATGCATGGTAATTTGCAAGCAAATTGAGTTGACAAAAGCATCATAGTTGGAAATGAGGATATTTCCATCAAAAGGTTAGGATAGGCTAGGTTAGGTTATGCTGCATTTTCAAACATTATTTGTATGCTATGCTACCTAAATGAAAGCCCATTTTTGGTGTTATTTTGCTCACAACCTGAAAGTGAGCATTTGCACAGAAAACGAGTGATCCATCATCTTAGTCACCTTTATAAACATTGCATTGGAATTATAAATTCCAAGGATTCATAAAACACATTAAAGCATAAATTTACCGGTAAGCCTAGGTTCATATTTGGCAAATCCAGCCATGGTTTCAATTTCAATTCGTGAAATTTTAAGGGTTATGAACGATAACAGGTTGAGGGCTGTTGTATCCTATGAACTGAGGAAATTCTGCACCAAACTTAAGAGAATGTTCAATAACCTAGGAATCCAAAGAAGCAACCAAAGAATATTCATCAGACTCATATTCCAATTTCCCATGCCAACAATCAGAAACACCGTATGCCCAACCACAACAACACTCGGATGTCTTTGCTGCGCCACAGATGAATCTTAGCCAGGTTTTAAAGCGTATTTGGAATGTTTACGTGACGTCATCGTAGATACCAAATACTGGTAGATTCTACTAGAAATCTCGCATATTCCTGCCTACGTCACTAGGGCTGGAACTAGAAAACCTACTAGATTCCGTTGTACCCTTTAGTATTAGTACCCAGCGGCTTGCAGCCGTGATGTACGGATGACGTCACGATAAATATTACGCTTGTTTTTAAATTATAATATATGAGTTTATATTAGTTTAGATAAGAGTAGATTGTATTACGTTAGGTTAGGTTAGGTTAGGTTAAGTTAGGTTTTCCTATTTAATTATTGATTATCATACTGCTTGTTGGAAGTCGTGAGGAAAGACGACGAGACCGAGCAGAAGCCGACTCTTTTAAATATCACTTTGCGGTCCGTCACGATACACATTACGCTTGTGTTTTTAAATTAAAATATATGAGTTCATATTAGTTTAGATAAGAGTAGATTGTATTATGTTAGGTTAGGTTAGGTTAGGTTAGGTTAGATTTTCCTATTTAATTATGAATTATCATACTATTTGTTGGAAGTCGTGAGGATAGACGAGACCGGGGTCACAGGGGTCACTTTGAGGTCAACAGTTCGAAAATGGCTTCGGTGTGTGTAGGTTGTGATCCAGTGCCATATGATATAATCAAACTTTGCTATAAGGACAACCAAGCGAACTTAGACTTCCTTAGACGCCACGGAGTTCTTCCTGCCGGAGTTGTCTGCTCTAAGTGTTCCAAGGCCTGCAGGTTGCAGGAGAGTAGGCATCGGTGGGAGTGCACCGAGACGTTTCGTGTCGCCAGAAGGAAGGAGAAGAAGAGGTGTCGGTTCGTCACAAGCGACTACAAAGGAACTTTTATCGACGGAACCCGCCTGGAACCGTGGCAAGTTGTGTGTTTTATTAATATGTGGTTAGATAAAGCCGGTACCATCTCATTAAGGTATGTGAACGTTTGTAGCGTTAGCCAATCGAAGCCTCAGTCCCATGCCTATGACGTCATCATACCGTACCGACGTGACTATGACGTCATCGTTCAAATTGAAAAGTAAGCATTTACGGAGAAAACGAGTGATCGCATCTTCCGAATCACATTCATAAACATGGTATTCCGAAGAAAAAAAACAATTCCTAAAACACCGTTTAAGAAAAATTTACCGAATATTTATAAGGGTCAGGTCAGGTTAGGTTAGGTTAGGTTAGGTTTTTCACCATCGTGAAATAGCATCTGCGCACCCTCCCCCTCTGTATGTTCGAGTGACGTCACCAACAGCTGACTGGCAGTCAGCTGACTGTGACTCGGATGCATTGTGATATAAAGCAAGTGCGAGGGGTAATACTTGAAGATTACCACTTAACCTAGCCTAGCCTACCACTTAACCTATAGATACCTACCTACCTACAAACAAAATATGAAGAAAACTGGAAACACCTCATGCAATTTTTCTTCCTAAAAATTTTGGTGTTATTGCAGATCAAGGAAACTTTTGATTCCTTATAACTTTTTTTTCCAATATGATGCTTTTTAACATGTTTAGGATGATGCAGCAACTCATTTTCTCAGCAAATGATTACTTTTCAGTTGGCAAATATATACATAATTTGATAATAAAGTATAATGTAATTAATATATAATCATTTTAAATATAATATAGGTATATTATAATTATATATAATAATTTTATCCATATCATAATTTTAATACCAAATTTCACCAACATTTCAATCCAGCCTACACCTGTTTCTCATCAATCCTTAGACACTTGTGCGAATTTGATCAAAAGCTGACCAGATAAATGAAGGCTGACCAAACAACATTGTCATACCCTTCCACAGACCAGCTTCTCCTATCTCGCTTTAATTTAATATTCAACAGGCTGGAGTTTGGTATGAAGGTACGACTGAGTGCAAACCAGGATTTTCTTGATGAAAGCAGGCAACATCTTGCAATAATTTTGATCCAGACTGAATGTTTAAATTCCACTCATGTTCTCACCCAATCGTTTTTTAAACATAATAACGCCGCGCACAACTATCATTTACTTTTTCAATTTAAAGGCTGGTCAGGACGGTCAGGGGTCAGGACAACACCTTTGTCCATAGCGCGTCTGATATGGACAGATGTAGAGCTGCCATTTTTTTTTCATGGCTTTCCTAAGATTCGCCAGGGGAAGCAGGCCACTGCGAGCATTATCCCGCACGCCAAGGGATAAGCTCGCAGTGTGGCGAAGCAAGTTACGTTAAAGCGGTGGGTCCAGGAGATTACCGCTTAAAGCCATTTTTGTGTGTGTAATAAAGAGATATCAGGGGAAAACTCAGGATGCACGCATCAAGCTTACACATCCGAGGTAGGTGTAGAATCCTACCCGGGAAGCGCCCACGAAGTGCACGCACCTAGGGTGAAAACCCCCGACAATATTGGGGAATACACGAATAAGTTACCACGATGGCGGAAATCCATTTTGAGACCTACTAAATGTCTTCTATTAACCGAGCTTCAGTTATATAATCGAGAACTTTACTTACCAGATCTGGGTGGTTGTTCCCGAGTAGATTGCCGAGATTTGCGTAGAGGTTGCGTGCCTGCAAGTAGCTTTCTACAAGCCGTCTTTCCGTGCGATGTTTTGGGCAGCTGATTAATATGTGCTCTACTGTCAGGCGAACATCACACTCATTGCAGAGCGGAGGCGAGGAACGATCAAGAAGATGGCCATGGGTCAGTCTCGTATGGCGAAGCCGCAGTCGAGCCAATGTCACCTCCAGTTCACGACTGTTTTGCGAGCTGGTGGACCACGGTGCCAGAGTCGGTTTGATGTTGTAAAAATGGCTGGAGTGCGTGGTTCTCCATTCATTTTGTAGGTAGTTTGCGAGGCACATTTTTGTTTGATGTAAGACATCGGAGAGCGCAAGGGGAATATCCAGCGGCGTCGGTGAGAGAATGGATTCGTTCGCCAGGGTATCAGCTCGAACATTTCCCGGTATTCCAAAATGTCCAGGGATCCATAAGAAAATAACATTCTGCGAAGGAGGAAGAGAATGCCACATTTCGATCAGCTCCAACACATAAGGGTGTTCGATGTTGTGATGTCTGTGTAATGCCTGTAAGGAAGCTCGGGAGTCCGTACAGATAACTGCCTGAGCAATGCCGACTTCTTTGATATGCGACAAAGCGATTTTCATTGCATATAGTTCAGAGGTGAAAACGGTGGTGAAATTAGGGAGTCTCGTGCCGAAGCGGAAGTTCCGACCCACAGCGGCTGCACCAGCCTTTTCGCCGTGACCAGAGCCGTCGGTGTAGAAAAACTCATAATCACTATGTACACCTTTGTACTCATTGAAAGTCGCTCGCACCTCAAATTCCGTGGTCTGTGACTTGTTGAAGTGGAAGAGATATTCAATGAGTAATGTGTTGTAAAGCCAGAACGGAAACAGACGAGGTTTTGTTGCAATGGACAGCGGTGGCATTCCCAGCGTTGCAGCAGCCACTTCAGCGAGCCTTGCCACGGTGTTGATTGGTCTTAGGTGCCTTCTGTGGCCTGGAGCCCGACACGGTCTGAACGCTGAAGATGCTGGATGGTTTCGTGTGCTCTGGACCTGATACCAGTATCGGATTATGGAAAACATTCGACGGTCCGATAAGGACGGAAGATTCAGATCCACCCGCAGCGCGGATACCGGAGAGGTTCTGAACGCTCCTGATATAACACGAAGGCACGATGATTGGATTGCCTCAAGGCGTTTCCCTAGAGAAGGTGCTGTCATCGAAAAAATGAAAGCTGTATTCCAGTACCGATCTAATCAGCCCGATATAAAGCGTTGTAAGTGTTTTTCGATCGGCACCCCAGGATCGACCTGTAAGGCATTTTAAAACATTCAATCGTGACAGACAACGATTTCTGATGTTTTCTACGTGCCTGCGGAAGGTGAGACGACTGTCCAGAGTAATTCCGAGAAATTTGTGTGAGGATACCAGCGGTATATCGTCGCCCGCAATTCTTAACGCGACATTCAAAGGTGACGGACCTCGTTTAAAGGCTACCGTAGCGGACTTCGGAGCTGATATGAAGAAGCCCAACTGCTTGCACCACTGAGTAGTGTGGTCCAGCGCGACCTGCAATATAGCGCACGCCTGCGCGCAGGTTAGCTGAGTACACCAGAGTGCCAAATCATCGACAAACATGGAATGCCGGATGGATGGGAGGGTAAGTGGTAGGTCGCGGAAGATGTTATTTATCGCGAGAAGAAACAGCGTTGGAGAAACGACACTACCCTGTGGAAGTCCATGATAAAGGTAGTTCACATCCGACAAAGAGGAATGGCAATTTACTTGGAAGGGACGTCGTTGGAGAAAGTTTTTCAGAAAGTGTGCCATATGTCCTCGTACTCCAGCATCGTGGAGCCTGGCGAGAACAGTTCCTCTGTGAACTTTGCTGAAAGCCGCCGTTAAATCCAGGAACACCGCCACTGTTGCTTGCCGTGTGACGAATCCATTTTGCACAGAAGTAACAAGGCGTATTATATTTGAGGATGTGTCTCTCGCGACGAAAACCGCTCTGGAATGGGCAGATGATATTGTTGGTTTCTAAGAAATAACGCAATCGTGCGTTTACCATTCTCTCCACCACTTTACAGAGACAGTTCGTGAGTGAGATTGGGCGATAGGAAGAAGCCGACAGCTTATCTTTTCCAGGTTTTAAAATAGGGATGATAATTGTTTCGACCCACTCTTCCGGGAGCAGATGGTTTTCCCAGAGGTGATTTATTGCATGTAACAAGCTACATAAATTCCTCTCATATAGCTCGGTATAGAAAGCATATGAGATACCATCAGCACCGCAGGACGTGTTGGTTGATTTGGCTAGGGAATCTTAAGTTCTTCCAATGTAAACGGAGCATTATATGGTTCCAAGTTGTGAGAATTAAAGTCTAGGCTCTCCGTGATAGTTTCGATGTCGTGGTGAATGTTTGGCGAATAAATGCCATATATATATATATATATATATATATATATATATATATATATATATATATATATATATATGTAAGATATTTTTTTTGTAAAAAAGAAATGCAACATAACCTAACCTAACCTAACCTAGTATAACCTCCCTTTGGATAAAATCAAAACCAAAACATCAAGTTGTAAAAATATCAAGCAATGTATTTTTTTACAATACAAAATGTAACCCGACTTAACCTGTTGAAATGTTAAAGAACAATAATATGTTGAAAGTACTATATTTTCAGGAATGGAATCCTGTGCTGATAACATTTTCTTTGTTACAAATTTGCAAATCAGATCTACATCATTTGTGTTCATAAATATGAGAAATTCATAGAAATGTATACACCGGTTTGTGGACAAGAAGTTATTCTGATGATTTCTGATGCATTGGAAAATGACAAATTTTTCATGATAGAAGCAGGCAAAGTTGAAGTAGTTACATCTCAATAAGTGGTCAGTTCACTAACAAGACAGCAAATTTACTCAAATAGCACTCAAAACACCAGGAGGCCCACTCTTTTTGCGAGTTTAACACGCGCACTGGAGGGGCGGGGGCGAAATCCGCCCACCCCTCCGGTTTTTCGTACATAACTGCAGATTGTACCGGTCGAAAAACGAGATTTTCTGCCTACCTTCTTAGAAATGACCGGCACGTTGTCTAAAGCAAGAAAAATGGAAATCTGCCGAATATTTTTCAAGTTAGGGGCCATTAAATAAATAAAAAATTCCTAGCGCCAGACCACAAAAATCGGCGCTGATGCGCTTCCCGTATATTCGCAAAAGGGAAGTGTTCTTGGCAACACTAGCGCCTTGTTTGATGTATATTGATATGCTATATAGTTTCAAGGCCATGTTAGGTCACCGAGGTCAAGTCAGGTCAAGTTCATGACAGGTTAATGGAGCCAAACTTGATCAACTGGAATGTTGTCGTAAATGTACTACTGTTTGTCATTTGTACTGTTCGTCATTGCGTTTCCATACTTTATTCATGTACTTCACTCCTTTCCTCGCGAAGCCGATTGCGCCGAGCTGCCCGACGGAGCAGTCGGGCGGGTGGCACGGTTCCGGTAACTGGAACAGGTAACTGACCTGATAAAGTGCTGCTATATAGGTGACCTGAGGATAAATGTCGGGTCTAGCATCTATATTGCATCATTAGTAATGTCCAAAACATCATTGATGCCCATTTTTGAACATTTAAACACAATCACAGCGATCCATAACAATGACAAGCCAAGGCACGCAAAACAAGAAAATTCTGACAAATGTGACCTCATTTAACCTTGAAGATATTGCCCTAAGGTCATGAAATTTGCACACGGTAGAGGTCACTACCGTACCCATCCACCCTGCGAATTTCGTTCCTCCAGCTCTAATAGGAACTGAGATCTTAGGGGGGAAGGAATCCACCCCCCCTCCAGTGCGAGTATTTTTCAGAGGCCCTCCAGGGCGCGTGTTAAAATCAATGACAGTGCTTTCTTGAATCATGTTTAAAGCACATGAAGGAAATGTATTGCTGACACTTGTAAGGAACTGATGTGTGTAACGTTTAATTAACATTTCTAATGTACTGATATTTATACACAAAATATAGCTCACTATTCTAAATAGCATGGGAAGTATGATGCCATATATCATGGCTAATTTTTGGGCAAACTGTTATACAGCATATTCCCTGCATTGTTATTTAGTTATTTGGGCTTTAGGGCACATCGACCATGTTGATCACATAGCTCCCTGCATTGTTGTTAACTGATATATCAGTATGTTTGCAAATTCACTTATGATTGAATCCATACCATTCTCACTGGGGAATAAAAGCTACATCATAACATTGCTTCTACAATGCATATAACAGAAACCCATCTTGATTGTCCTACTTACTCAGGACACCATAGAGGTCAATGAAGCCAATGAAAACCATAGAAGTCAATGAAAATGTTACTTCATCCCCTGTATTGTTAATGGAAACAGAAGTCTCTTGAACCATATGGTATGTCCTTCACAGTGTTGCTTCATCCACCTCCAACTCCAACCCTGACCAAACTTCAGGAGCTCATCCATCTCCAAAGCAGTCTGTTGAAGAAGGTATGTATTGCAGCATAACTACTGCATGACCTGAATTCCATGGTATCCATGTTGCCTTACAATCCATCCTTGCTGATCCATGTAGCAGATGTTTGACTTTCCTCAAACTGTCTGGATAACTGGGGAGTTGAAATCACATGTGAGTGATGAAACAGATGAACTATTCCTGGATTCTTATGTTGCATCATTGCATGGCACAGTGACATACCGAATGGGGAAGGGGGCATTGTGGGCAGTTCCCCCCCCTCCTGATAGGTTGTGGGGCCCCCAAGAATCCGCCGAGCTCAGGAAAAAAATGCGCCATGCTCCCTAAAAATTCCACTCGGTCCACCAAAAATCGCACCGTGGCTCAGAAAAATCACATTGTGGGCCCAAAAGTAGCGCAGGGACCCCCGATAATGACGCTGGGGCCTCAAAAGTTTGCACCTGGGCCCCTGAAAATCACGTTGGGGCCGCAAAAAAGTCGTGCCGGGGTTCAAAAAAATCATGACGGGGGGCCACAAACGGTCGAGCCGGGGCCTCCTGAAAAGCACGCTGAGACTGGGGTGCTAAGAATTATCACCCGGACCCTTAAAAATCACGCTAGAGGCCTGACAGGTCCCACCGGGGCTCTAAAAGTATCGTTGAGATCACCCAACAAATGAAGCCGGGTAATTGAAAAGCAGTCCGGACACGGAAAATCAATCTGGGACCTCAACAATGGCTCCAAAAGCCCACAAAACTTGTTGGGCCCCAAAAAACGTGTCGTAGCCACCGCAAGGGATCCCAACAAGTGACCACGGGGCTCCACAAAATCGCACTTAGACCAAAATAATTCACGCCACTTCTCTTGAAAATATCATTGGGGCCAAAACATCGTGCCGGAGCCCCACAAGTTGCAGCTGGCTTCCCAAGGACCAATATATACCCGGAATGCCACCTTGCGGACGCAAAAATTGCGTCAAGGATCCACAAAATAAGAAGTCGTCGGACCCCGGAAAAGAAACCTGTTGGGGCACCGGAAAAAAAACGCACCGAGAGCCCGAAGAATCGTACCGGTGTCCAAAAATAGCCTGCAGGGGCTTATAAAAATAGACTTCACCACAAAAACCATAAGGAGACTCCATCGAATCGACCAGAGCACCGGAAAATTCAGAATGGGTCCCGAAAGAAAATTATCTGAAGGGCCTTTCTATTCTCGATCGTGCAATCTGCGAAAAAAAAACACGTTGAGCAGCCGCAGTGGCGTACTAAAGGGAAAAATTCCCCTCCCTAATGTTAGGCATCAAGGAAATACTTTCACCCATCGTCATCACTGTTCAGGTCTGCTGTGCTCTGATGCTCCATCAATACCGATGTGTTTTAGCCTGCATCTGATCGCTAAAGTATTTTTATTTAAGCCGGTGTGTGTTTGTTGGTGTGTGGAGTGAGGAGGAGGGTAACGGTGACGGTGACGGTGTCGATAGATCCAAGCTCACTATATGGCACTGCAGTCGCATGCTGTTGCTCAGAGTTGTTATGTTGACATGTACTGAGCACTGCTCTTTTAATTATGTGACTTCACCATTTTTTGGACGATTTTCTCCGTTACTGAGGATGCTGAATAAACATGAACATACACATCGTCGAATACAAAATCAGAATTTCTGAGATCTGAAAATATAGTGGGCTAAATCCGAGGAGTTTTTTTTTGGGGGGGGGGGGGGGGGGGGGGGGCTCTAGTGCGTTGTCACTTCGGCCCCCCCAATGTTTTTAAAAAATCGACACCCCTGTTTTTATCCCAGGGGAAAGGGAGGGGAGCGAGTTTGGAGCCGTGCTGGACCATAGAGGTTAGTTGCACCGTCTTTAAAGCGAATGTGTTTTGCAAGCAAGTCCAAGGCAAGTGTACATTTACTTTAACCCTCCCCGTCTTTCCGGTCATATCTTCACACCCCGTCTCGGGAGGGGGGGGTGATACAAACCCCCCTCTAATCTCCAAACTAAACGTCCCACGAAAACGAAAGAAGTGTCACCGGAAAGCGCTCGACGAGTAGGGCCAGAAACCATCCCCAAAATCGCCCCCAAAGGTGACGTCACTATGAGGCCTAGGTTTTCCCTACTTACATCATCTTTTTGGCTCTGGGGAGTTCATTTTGGGGGAGATTCGAAGACAAAAATATTTGGAATCAGAAAAGGAAGGCGAAATTGACCATGGCCCTGCAATTTTTGCTTCCCCAAAATTAAACATTGCATTTTTTTCTCATATTTCAAAATTTTGAGTTGTCAATTTTCTTTCATTTTTATTTTTGTAATTGGTAGAGCCGACCGAAAAACGTTGTTGAAAGTCAACTTGTTCTCATGAAAATGTTTAATTTAGCCAGGATCTTCGATTTTAGCCCTAATGGGAAAATATGCAAAACTAATAAGTAATAAAAAACCGACAAAAAATTATCTGGTCCGTTTTGTTTCGTCCCTAAGGATAAGCAAACGCTGCATGTTTTATTAAAATATCTTTATCCGTTAAAGCGTGACGACTGGTTGAACTTTTCAGGAGGTGACCTCACTTTACCTTGACTAACTCGTTGACCCTAGATGACCTGACTCAAAATTTTAACACAACATGCCAAATTGATGTGGGAAAAGGTATGTCAAATTTCAGCTATTCATTCATTAGCTATTCATTGTCGTATGAATAGCTAATATATATATATATGAGTATATGTATATGCATATGCATATGCATATGTAAATGCATACGCATATGTAAATGCATATGCATATGTAAATGCATATGCATATGCATATGCATATGTATATGCATATGCATATCGTCCCAATCCTCACACACCTATACATATACATAAACATGTACATATATATATATATCAGCTATTCATACGTCAATGCTTGCAGGATTCCCACACCACCCGCCCCCGCTCCCCACCAGGCAACAATAATGATTCCGCCGGCCACTGGCGGATCTAGCCCACCGGTTTCGGGGGTGAGGCAACTTTCGGCTTTCGGCGCCAGCACCCCCCCTTCTCCAGTGGCGTACCTAGGAATCGCATCAGGGGAAGGGTCGAAAGGATTTAGAGGGTGCCAATTCTCCCACTATTTTTGGTTAAAAGCACCGGATTTCGACGACTATTTGGCAAAGGAGCCCATTAAAAAAAAAAAATTAATGACAACATAATTTCCTTGTAGAGGCCACAGCCTACCTCCACCGTTTCTAAGTTACCGGATTTTGTTCTTGTTTACCAAAACGTTCACGTTCCCGTTCAACGTCCTGTACCACGTTAACGTTCGTGCACGTGTACACACTGGTGGATCCGATTTTGTCAACTCTTGCTGTAAGCAGAACTTGAGCAGCATGGAACCCTCGATGTGTGTCAGAATCTACTATGCTACGATATTGGCTTCCAAACAATTATTAAAAAATATCTTTAAAATTGGAGATTCTTTCATTCAGACGCTATTTTTTAACCTCGGCAAAGGTTACTGCATTTTAATTTAGTTTACTTCTGTTGGTTTATGGGGGGGGGCCAAAAGACACTATGCCCCCCGCCCCCCTTTAAGCGCTTCGGGGGGCCATGGCCGGAATGGCCCCTCCCTGGATCCGCTAGTGCCGCCGGCCGAAGCATGATGATGCCGTCGCAGCGAGCCGTCCGCTTCCTGTGCTCAGCCAGGTACGCGTCAGGTCAGGGCGGGACGGCCACCCTCATCCAACCGGAGAAAACGCGTCCAATGTTCGGACATTGAAGGAAAAGTTGTTTCGCTACACTTCTCAGTGTAGCGAAACAAATTGTGTTCGGTGGGTCCAGGAATTGGCCGCTCAAAACCACCTTTGTGTTCGTAATAAAAAGCGACCCCAACTACAAATTATCTTACGGAGGAGTAAAATAAAACTAAAAGTGCTAAACATTCAGGAAATGTCCCAACCAAGCCCCGCCTTCAGCACCTTAACGTCATGTGCACTATAACGCAAGACGTCTTTAAACCGGGGGAGGGGTATATGCGCCCCCCCCCCCCTAAGGTTTCTCGCGGACAGTGAAAGAACGGCGCGCGGCAGCGCGCTGAAATTTGACATACCTTTTCCCACATCAATTTGGCATGTTGTGTTAAAATTTTGAGTCAGGTCATCTAGGGTCAACGAGTTAGTCAAGGTAAAGTGTGGTCACCTCCTGAAAAGTTCAACCAGTCGTCACGCTTTAACGGATAAAGATATTTTAATAAAACATGCAGCGTTTGCTTATCTTTAGGGACGAAACAAAACGGACCAGAGGATTTTTTTGTCGGTTTTTGATTACTTATTAGTTTTGCATATTTTCCCATTAGGGCTAAAATCGAAGATCCTGGCTAAATTAAACATTTTCATGAGAACAAGTTGACTTTGAACAACGTTTTTCGGTCGGCTCTACCAACTACAAAATTAAAAATAAAAGAAAATTGCAAGTCATAATTTTGAAATATGAGAAAAAAAAATGCAATGTTGAATTTTGGGCAAGCAAAAATTGCAGGGCCATGGTCAATTTCGCCTTCCTTTTCTGATTACAAATATTTTTTTCTTCAAATCTCCCCCAAAATGAACTCCCCAGAGCCAAAAAGATGATGTAAGTAGGGAAAACCTAGGCCTCATAGTGACGTCACCTTTGGGGGCGATTTTGGGGATGGTTTCTGGCCCTACTCGTCGAGCGCTTTCCGGTGACACTTCTTTCGTTTTCGTGGGACGTTTAGTTTGGAGATTAGAGGGGGGTTTGTATCACCCCCCCTCCCGAGACGGGGTGTGAAGATATGACCGGAAAGACGGGGAGGGTTAAAGTAAATGTACACTTGCCTTGGACTTGCTTGCAAAACACATTCGCTTTAAAGACGGTGCAACTAACCTCTATGGTCCAGCACGGCTCCAAACTCGCTCCCCTCCCTTTCCCCTGGGATAAAAACAGGGGTGTCGATTTTTTAAAAACATGGGGGGGCCGAAGCGACAACGCACTAGAGCCCCCCCCCCCCCCAAAAAAAAAAACTCCTCGGATTTAGCCCACTATATTTTCAGATCTCAGAAATTCTGATTTTGTATTCGACGATGTGTATGTTTATGTTTATTCAGCATCCTCACTAACGGAGAAAATCGTCCAAAAAATGGTGAAGTCACATAATTAAAAGAGCAGTGCTCAGTACATGTCAACATAACAACTCTGAGCAACAGCATGCGACTGCAGTGCCATATAGTGAGCTTGGATCTATCGACACCGTCACCGTCACCGTTACCCTCCTCCTCACTCCACGCACCAACAAACACACACCGGCTTAAATAAAAATACTTTAGCGATCAGATGCAGGCTAAAACACATCGGTATTGATGGAGCATCAGAGCACAGCAGACCTGAACAGTGATGACGATGGGTGAAAGTATTTCCTTGATGCCTAACATTAGGGAGGGGAATTTTTCCCTTTAGTACGCCACTGCGGCTGCTCAACGTGTTTTTTTTTCGCAGATTGCACGATCGAGAATAGAAAGGCCCTTCAGATAATTTTCTTTCGGGACCCATTCTGAATTTTCCGGTGCTCTGGTCGATTCGATGGAGTCTCCTTATGGTTTTTGTGGTGAAGTCTATTTTTATAAGCCCCCTGCAGGCTATTTTTGGACACCGGTACGATTCTTCGGGCTCTCGGTGCGTTTTTTTTTCGGTGCCCCAACAGGTTTCTTTTCCGGCGTCCGACGACTTCTTATTTTGTGGATCCTTGACGCAATTTTTGCGTCCGCAAGGTGGCATTCCGGGTATATATTGGTCCTTGGGAAGCCAGCTGCAACTTGTGGGGCTCCGGCACGATGTTTTGGCCCCAGTGATATTTTCAAGAGAAGCGGCGTGAATTATTTTGGTCTAAGTGCGATTTTGTGGAGCCCCGTGGTCACTTGTTGGGATCCCTTGCGGTGGCTACGACACGTTTTTTGGGGCCCAACAAGTTTTGTGGGCTTTTGGAGCCATTGTTGAGATCCCAGATTGATTTTCCGTGTCCGGACTGCTTTTCAATTACCCGGCTTCATTTGTTGGGTGATCTCAACGATACTTTTAGAGCCCCGGTGGGACCTGTCAGGCCTCTAGCGTGATTTTTAAGGGTCCGGGTGATAATTCTTAGCACCCCAGTCTCAGCGTGCTTTTCAGGAGGCCCCGGCTCGACCGTTTGTGGCCCCCGTCATGATTTTTTTGAACCCCGGCACGACTTTTTTGCGGCCCCAACGTGATTTTCAGGGGCCCAGGTGCAAACTTTTGAGGCCCCAGCGTCATTATCGGGGGTCCCTGCGCTACTTTTGGGCCCACAATGTGATTTTTCTGAGCCACGGTGCGATTTTTGGTGGACCGAGTGGAATTTTTAGGGAGCATGGCGCATTTTTTTCCTGAGCTCGGCGGATTCTTGGGGGCCCCACAACCTATCAGGAGAGGGGGGGGGGGGAACTGCCCACAATGCCCCCTTCCCCATTCGGTATGTCACTGTGCCATGCAATGATGCAACATAAGAATCCAGGAATAGTTCTTCTGTTTCATCACTCACATGTGATTTCAACTCCCCAGTTATCCAGACAGTTTGAGGAAAGTCAAACATCTGCTACATGGATCAGCAAGGATGGATTGTAAGGCAACATGGATACCATGGAATTCAGGTCATGCAGTAGTTATGCTGCAATACATACCTTCTTCAACAGACTGCTTTGGAGATGGATGAGCTCCTGAAGTTTGGTCAGGGATGGAGTTGGAGGTGGATGGAGCAACACTGTGAAGGACATACCATATGGTTCAAGAGACTTCTGTTTCCATTAACAATACAGGGGATGAAGTAACATTTCCATTGACTTCTATGGTTTTCATTGGCTTCATTGACCTCTATGGTGTCCTGAGTAAGTAGGACAATCAAGATGGGTTTCTGTTATATGCATTGTAGAAGCAATGTTATGATGTAGCTTTTATTCCCCAGTGAGAATGGTATGGATTCACTCATAAGTGAATTTGCAAACATACTGATATATCAGTTAACAACAATGCAGGGAGCTATGTGATCAACATGGTCGATGTGCCCTAAAGCCCAAATAACTAAATAACAACGCAGGGAATATGCTGTATAACAGTTTGCCCAAAAATTAGCCATGATATATGGCATCATACTTCCCATGCTATTTAGAATAGTGAGCTATATTTTGTGTATAAACATTAGTACATTAGAAATGTTAATTAAACGTTATACACATCAGTTCCTTACAAGTGTCAGCAATACATTTCCTTCATGTGCTTTAAACATGATTCAAGAAAGCACTGTCATTGATTTTAACACGCGCCCTGGAAGGCCTCTGAAAAATACTCGCACTGGAGGGGGGGGGGGTGGATTCCTCCCCCCCCCTAAGATCTCAGTTCCTATTAGAGCTGGAGGAACGAAATTTGCAGGGTGGATGGGTACGGTAGTGATCTCTACCGTGTGCAAATTTCATGACCTTAGGTCAATATCTTCAAGGTTAAATGAGGTCACATTTGTCAGAATTTTCTTGTTTGGCGTGCCTTGGCTTGTCATTGTTATGGATCGCTGTGATTGTGTTTAAATGTTCAAAAATGGGCATCAATGATGTTTTGGACATTACTAATGATGCAATATAGATGCTAGACCCGACATTTATCCTCAGGTCACCTATATAGCAGCACTTTATCAGGTCAGTTACCTGTTCCAGTTACCGGAACCGTGCCACCCGCCCGACTGCTCCGTCGGGCAGCTCGGCGCAATCGGCTTCGCGAGGAAAGGAGTGAAGTACATGAATAAAGTATGGAAACGCAATGACGAACAGTACAAATGACAAACAGTAGTACATTTACGACAACATTCCAGTTGATCAAGTTTGGTTCCATTAACCTGTCATGAACTTGACCTGACTTGACCTCGGTGACCTAACATGGCCTTGAAACTATATAGCATATCAATATACATCAAACAAGGCGCTAGTGTTGCCAAGAACACTTCCCTTTTGCGAATATACGGGAAGCGCATCAGCGCCGATTTTTGTGGTCTGGCGCTAGGAATTTTTTATTTATTTAACGGCCCCTAACTTGAAAAATATTCGGCAGATTTCCATTTTTCTTGCTTTAGACAACGTGCCGGTCATTTCTAAGAAGGTAGGCAGAAAATCGCGTTTTTCGACCGGTACAATCTGCAGTTATGTACGAAAAACCGGAGGGGTGGGCGGATTTCGCCCCCGCCCCCTCCAGTGCGCGTGTTAAACTCGCAAAAAGAGTGGGCCTCCTGGTGTTTTGAGTGCTATTTGAGTGAATTTGCTGTCTTGTTAGTGAACTGACCACTTATTGAGATGTAACTACTTCAACTTTGCCTGCTTCTATCATGAAAAATTTGTCATTTTCCAATGCATCAGAAATCATCAGAATAACTTCTTGTCCACAAACCGGTGTATACATTTCTATGAATTTCTCATATTTATGAACACAAATGATGTAGATCTGATTTGCAAATTTATAACACAGAAAATGTTATCAGCACAGGATTCCATTCCTGAAAATATAGTACTTTCAACATATTATTGTTCTTTTACATTTCAACAGGTTAAGTCGGGTTACATTTTTTATTGTAAAAAAATACATTGCTTGAAATTTTTACAACTTGATGTTTTGGTTTTGACTTTATCCAAAGGGAGGTTATACTAGGTTAGGTTAGGTTATGTTGCATTTCTTTTTTATAAAAAAAATATCCTACCCAATGTCACCAAAAAAATTACAAAATTAAAATGTCAATTAATTTATTTTCTGAAAATTATCAACCTTAAAAAAGAAACCTAACCGAGCCTAACCTAACCTTAGCTGCCTTTGAAGAAGAAAAAATTTGTGAACATGTTTGTAAATTTTGTTGGGAAACTTTTGAGTATTATTGTGCTTTAAGGTGGGAACAAGAAAAGTTGTATGGGCGCTGTATGACCAACGCAGTCAATGCGGCCGTAAACCCAAATAACCAACCAACCAACCAACCAAGAAACGATTTTACACACATTTGTCACCATAAAGCCAACAAATGGGTTAGGTTTGGTTAGGGTAGGTTGGTTTAGGTTTTTAAGTTGGAAAATTTGTCAAATTTTTTTTCTTCAACTTAGAATAAAATGAATTTGCACCGAAAATAAGTGATCCCATCATCTTAGTCACCGTCATGAACATGGTATTCTGAAGAAAAATTCAAACATACAAAAAATCACCTTCAACTACAAATTTACCAATCATTTTTTATTCAACAGCAACCTATGATAGGTTAGGTTTGGCTGTGTTCTTTAAACTTTGAAAATTGAAAATTGAAAAATGCTTTAACTGTCTCATGCGCAGTGAAATTGAAACACGCCTGATGCTACCAATTCTGCAATATTCGGGAAAAAAGAACTATGACGTCACTAAAGCTTGAAGGCGAACTTTAGTGTACCTACTAAGCTAATAGTGGGTGGCACATGTAATGTGTGCTGCCAGATGCCGGTCTTGTATGACTCTATGGGGTTTGTTTAGGAAGTCATGTGTGGCCATAGCTTAATATCTATTGTTTTTCAGGAATATCAATTATAATGAGGTGTCTATACGGCTTCTTGCTGACTTTTCTCTCATGTTTTCATAGGCTGGCAGATTGGCTCACACTTTGATTTTGTTGGTTCAGTTTGAGATTGGGTTGCCCCATATCAGTATTAAATGCATGCACATTGACATTGGGCATGTAGGTAGGTACCTTGGTAAATATCAAGCTGATGGTGTGATGGGTAGGTTGCTAAAGATAATTCTAGTTTGTATATCCACAATCTCAATGATAACCATGATTTGCATGCAAGTTTGACAATGACTGGAAATTGGGAATGGAATTAATCATGTTCAAGCTCCATATGCATGTGGTTTTGCCATTGGTGGTGTGTACAAACATCAGTATGACCATGCAATTGTTGTTTAGTTGCTTAGCAGATTTTATTTCAGACAATCTGGTTTAAAATGCATCAGCATCGCTAATCTCAACATTTTATGATGTAAGCTGTACTTCCACACTGGAGGGAATTCCAGCTATTTTGTTTGTTTTTGCACACAATTTTTAATTTTGCAGCAAAAGGTGGGGAGTCAGTCCACTATCTAATCCAAATCTGTTTCTTTTCAGTACAAAATGTCCTGGTTAACATCAATGTTTCTACTTAGCATGGTGTTTTTCATTTTTTCCCTTTAGCTTTATTATTAGCATAAAATAGCGTAGGTTATTGGGGGGCCCAAATCAACATTGGGGGGGGCAAGATCAACATTGGTGGGGCCATGGCCCCCACAAAAGGATACAAATCGACGCCCCTGGATAAAAATATCAGGGGAAAATAAAGAAGATGTGCTTCAAGCTTCCGCCTCTGGAGTAGTTGCTTAATCCTATCTCGGATGCGCCCACCTAACGCACGCACTTAGAGTGAAGAACTCCTAACAGAAATATTCAACTGTGGACGAACACTAGTAACCACGGTAGCAGATGCCCATTATAAGAGCTACTAAATCCATTCTACTTACCGAGCTTCATAAATGAAATCGATAACTTTAGTTGGCCGGTCTGAGTAGTTGTTGTCGTGTAGGGTATTCAAATTAGCATCGAGGTTACAGGCCTGTAAGTAGTTTGCTATCTGCCACCTTTCCGCGCGATATTTCCGGCAGCTGATTAATTGATGTTCTACCGTCAGTCGAACATCGCACTCACGGCAGAGCTGAGGTAAAGGAACGATCGAGAAGATGCATCTTCTCGATCGTTTCTTTTCCTCAGCATACGAAACTGACTCATGGTCATGGCCTTGAGTCAGTTTCGTATGGCCAAGCCGGAGTCCAGCCAGGATCATCTCCAGTTAACAGCTGTTTTGTGAGCTGGTGGGTCACGGAACCAGAGTTGGTTTGATATGGTAAAATGGCTGGAGTGCGGGGTTCTCCATTCATTTTGCATAGGATACGTTGCGAAGCACATTTTTGTTTGGTGTAAAACATAGAGAGCGCAAGCGGATTTCCAGCGGTGTCGGCGAGATAACGGATTCTGTTCGCCGAGGCATCAGCTCGTGTACATTACCCGGTATTGCACAATCTCCAGGGATCCATGCGAAAAAAAAGTTATGTGAGGGGAGACGAATGCCACGTTTCGATCAGCACGTAAGGATGTTCGAATTGGAATGTCTTTATGGTAACTATAAGGAGCCTCTGGAGCCCGTACAAATAACTGCAAGAGCGATACCATTTTCATATGCGACACATAGCGTTTCCATTGCATGTAGTTCAGATGAGAAAACGGTGGCGAAGTTAGAGAGTCTCATCCTGAAGAGGAAGTTACGGCTCACAACAGCTGCACCAGTGTTATCGCCGTGTCCAGAGCCGTCGATGTAGGATAACTCATGATCACTATATGCACTTTTGTGTACTCTATGGAAGACGCTCGCACCTCGTATTCCGTGGCCTGCGACTTGTTGAAGTGGAAGAGATATTCGATGGGTATAGTGGATTGCAAAGCCAGAATGGAAATATACCAAGTTTTGTTGCAATGGACTGTGGTGGCATTACCGACCTTGCAGCGACCACTTCAGCGAGACTTGCCACTATCTTTATTGGTCTCAAAAGGTGCCTGCCTTGGCCTAGAACCCAACCCGGTCTGAGCGCTAAAAATGCTAGGTAATTTGATGTGCTCTTGACCTGACACATGTATCGCATTGAGGTAAACATTCGGTGGTCTGACAAGTACGGATGATTGAGATCCACCCACAGTGCGGATACCGTGGTGGTTCTGAATGCTCCTGCTATAACACGAAAGCACGACTACTGGATTGCTTCAGGGCGTTTTCCGAGAGATGGTGCTGTTATGACAAAACAGAAATGAAGGGGTTGCATACCAATACCGATCTAATCAACCCTATATCAAGCGTTGTATGAGTTTCTCGATCGACACCCCAGGATCGTCCTGTCCCGCATTTTAAAACATTCAATCGTAACATACAACGGTTTCATATATTTTCTACATGTTTCCAGAACGTGAGACGAATGCCTAGAGTAATTCCAAGAAATTTGTGTGGGAATACCGGTGGGATTTACTGACTCGCAATTGTTAGGGCGACATTTGAAGATACCGGATCTCGCTTAAAGACTACCGTAGTTGACTTCGGAGCTGATATGAAGAATTCACACTTCTTTCCCCACTGCAGTGGAGAAAAAAGTGTGGATCCAGTGCGAACCACACTATCCAGTGCACAGGATAGTGTGGTTCAGTGCAATCTGCAATATTGCGCCTGCACGTATGTTGGCCGGGTACACCGGAGTGTCAGATCATTGGCAATATTGCGCCTGCACGTATGTTGGCCGGGTACACCGGAGTGTCAGATCATTGGCAATATTGCGCCTGCACGTATGTTGGCCGGGTACGCCGGAGTGTCAGATCATTGGCAAGTATGTTGGCCGGGTACACCGGAATGTCAGATCATTGGCAAGTATGGAATGATGAATGGATGTCGAAGTAGCGGTAAGTCACGGAAGATGCTCTGCATGGCGATAAGAAACAGCGTTCAAGAAACGACAATGCCCTGTGCAAGTCCATGATCAAGGTAATTCGCATGAGATGGAGAGGAATGACAGCTTACTTGGGAGGAACGACGCCAGAGAAAGTTTTGTTTTCAGGAAGTGCTCCATATGACTGCGTATTGCAGCGTCGTGGATTCTGGTGAGAATAGTTGCTTCGTGAACTTTGATGAAAGTCACAGCTAAATTCAAGAACACTGCCACTTTTGCTTGCCTTGTCGTGTAAGGAATCCATTTTGCGTGGAAGTAATATGTCGTATTGTATTATATCGGAGGCTATGTCCCGCTCACGACTAAAACCGCTCTGGAATGGGAAGTGTTATTTGTTTCTAAGCAATCGTGCGTTTACCATTCTCTCCACCACTTTGTACGAACAGTTGGTGTGTAAGATTGGGCGATAGGCCGAAGCCGACAGCTTGTCTTTTCCAGGTTTTAAAATAGGGCTGTTTTTTCAAGTCACTTTTCCGGGAACAGGTGGGTTTCCCATATGTAGGAAAGTTCCTATATCGGCTCGTGATAGTCTAATAACCTCGTCGTTTCCCGATAACCCGGTTGTGAAGGCACCAATGTCCTTTAAGCTGCCTGTATTACACTGCAGCGCTCGTACGAACACACGAGACAGTCAGCGCAGTACAGAACTTTCTTCTCTGAAGGAAAGCCGTGAGATGCCTTTCAGAAGAATTTAAAGTCCGAAATTAGATATAAATTTAGCGGGCGCGGAAGCGCTCCACACACGTCCGCACGCCTCGAGTGCCCAGTCCCGACTGACGGCCGGAGCGGGCGGGCGAGGCCGCGCCCCAGACCCCTGACCTCTCATTGGTTGAAAAGCCTAAAATTCCCCTCTCGCGTCACCTTCCGGGTTCCAGAATGATCTCGTGCCGTCGAGACGGTGGAAGTTGGCCGGCAGCTAGAGGTGTAGAGATGTTACGGAACAGTATACATTTACGGTCGGCTGGCTTACGGGATTATATCAATTATAGTTACGGGACAGCCAACTGGTGGACAGCCAACGGACAGCCACCTAACAAACCAGGTGATTTGTTACAGATAGCAAGCTGCATAAATTCCTCTCATATAGCTCAGTATAGAATGCATACGAGATGCCATCAGCACCGCAGAACTTGTTGCTTGATCTAGCTATGGATATCTTAAGTTCTTCAAATGTGAATGGATAATCACATGATTATATATTGTGAGGAATAAAGTTTCAGCTTTCCGAGATAAAAATATATGTTGTGGTTAACGTTTGGCGAATAAATGTCAGATGCAGAAATCGAGGAGAAATGAGTGGCAAGCGCGTTTGTTGCATCTCGTCGCTGCGCAAGAATGTCATTCCTACCACGAATCTGCGGAAGCGTATTAGAATACGTGAGTCAAGAGGCGAAGGAACGGACGGAATTCCAACTACTTGTCATCGGGGTGAAGTGGTTATACGAAGAGGCGAACTTTGGCCATGTCTTCTGTTTTTCATATCGCAGGGTTTCGGAGGCACTGCGAGCCTCGGTGCACAGTTTGCTATGATATCCACAGATGCAGTGCTGAAAAGCACGCCAAACCTGTTTGCGTTTGGTTTTTGCCTGCTGACATCGTGGATTCCACCAAATGGTTCGTTATTGGTTTTACGACACGTCGACCGTTGAATCATGTAGCGTCGCCAATCTCTCACGCCGATTGGTCGCGGGCGAATAGTAGCGACAGGGGAGACTCGAACCCACAATCTTTCGATTGTGAGACGGGCAACTTACCCCAAGATTACTCGTCCCCGTGGATTCCACGAAATTGCGTTTTTACTACGTAAGTTGAAATTGAAACCAGGACGTATGCGTGGAACAGACGATGATGCGGAGTGAGCGCTTGCCAAAGAAAAAATGATCATGATGAGTTCTCGGTTATCGTTAAGTTTTCTTGTCAAGAGCATTGTTGAAGGCGCTCCAATCGATATCCGATATCTTCCATTTCTCTAGGAATTGGGGTGAAGGTAATGGAGTTTTGCTGGTGAGACAGATGTGTATAAGGAAGTGATCAGAATACAGGGGGTCGGTGGCTGTCGACCTGTGGAATAAGGGTGCCAGGTTTGCAGAGGCGAGAGATAGGTTTATGGCATAGGTGGTACAACTTGAGATACGAAATGTGTGGGATCCGTCATTTAAAAAACTGAGTGTTTTTCGAATAGCTGCTCAATGATTCCACCATATTGCGACCGCGTTTGCTTCCCCACACTGGATGATGGGCGTTGAAGTCGCATAAAATCGAACGTTGAGACATAATTTCTTGTAATAGGGTATGTATGTTTGCGTGTATCATATTCGGTGAGCTTGGAGGTAAGTAAGCAGGGATAACTACGGAAATCCATTGATAATTTCAACGTAGACTGACACTGCGTTTGTAGAAGAGCAAAGCTGCGATCATCGATGAGGTTTGCGATTTCATACGTAAAGAGCCACACCACCCTATCTAAATTGGAAAGAATGTTATCTTGAAATAGTGTAGTCGGGTATTAAACAATGGTATTTATCAAGGTGCCGAAGATGCGCTTCTTGTAGGGCATCCATCGCTCGTACCTCCTTCAGTATTAATTGTTTTAATTCTCCACCGGACGACGGTGGACCATACACGTTCCATTGTAAACGAAATACATTACTGATCACTCGAGTTTTCCTGGGAAGAGGGCACTTCCTCCACAAAGGCGCGTTCTTTTTCGTGCAGAAAGCTGGGTTTCGTGAGGTGGATGTGGCATGGGGCGCAGCTAGGTAGACAGTCCATTTCCGACTTAGTTTCTGATTGCCAATCATTTCTAAGTTCTGCACCCCCGAAGTTTTCGATAGTTAGCGAGTCATCAGAGTCAGCCGATCCCGGTATGACTGACCGTGGATCCTCCTGGGCGGTCCGCGTCACCGTCTGGGACGCACTGCTGTGCTCGGTGTCCCACCAAGTGTTGGAGTCAGTGCTGGTCGTACGTTTACTCTCCTGAGGAACATCTTGGTTATCGACACTGGTGGATTCCGCCTATGGGGCAGCGCTGTTGCCAGCCGTCAAGTCCGATTTCATGGATGGTGGCTTGTTCTCCCTCTGTGGCATTACCTTTGATCGGGGACTGTGTTTTGCACCTCCATCCTCGGCCCTCACCTCAGCGGGCCTCACGGACGACATCTCGGGAGGAGAGTGTGGCGCTGGGAGGAACGGCCAGGTTTCGCCCTCCCAAGGGTTACGACCTGTAGAGCCCGCGCTTGGCTGAGTTTGTCTGGTCCAGTCAGACTGGACAGGAATGGTCCGCCACCGAGTGGGTTCCCTGGCAGGCCGCGCACCGCAGCTGTGTCGTGCACCCCTCCGTGGCGTGCAAATCGTCACAGCGCTGGCATCTCTGCACCCTGACCTTACACTGTCTAACTACGTGTTCATACCGCTGGCATCTCTGCACCCTGACCTTACACTGTCTAACTACGTGTTCATACCGCTGGCATCTCTGCACCCTGACCTTACACTGTCTAACTACGTGTTCATACCGCTGATAATGATGCATTATATTTCCCTCGTGTTTAATGTTGTTTAATCGCGTACTAATTACGTGTCCATGTATGATTATATTGCCGACTAGTCAATCCTGAAGCAACATAGCTTTATGACATAATCCGACGCCCTCCAGGACCAAAACGTGGGAGTTAGAAGGTGAACATGACCCCGTCATGTTTTCGAAACGGCGCTAATTTGTGCAATACAGCCTTTCAAGTTGTATTTGATTTGCAATTGCATACGCTCGTAACACTTGTCCTTTTCCGTCAGTGTCATGAGTTATCAATCATGACTGATACTTCCATAGCTCATTCCATTCCATCTTCCATAGCTGTATTGTGCTATGGAAGGTTAACTTCGTCAGGCCCCGACTGTTTCCACCACCTAGATATCTTCGACCAATTTCCACCAACTAAGCCTAGGCAAACATGTTGCTGAGCATACTGAACATTTATTGCAGATTACCATGGTCCGGACACTGCAAAGACGGTACACTGCCAGAGCCATGGTAAGAGTGCATAATCGCCCCACACTAAATATGGCCCACATTCGCTCCACGGTAAACTCTTACATTGTGGAGTTTAACAAAATGTAATAGGAAGTGAACAGAGCATATGGGAACATACCGATCGGTGTAGAAACGGAAAACTGGATTGATCCGCGGCGAAGCACGGAGTTCTTCCTTATTCACATGCAAAGTTAGCTATTTTAAGAAGTCGTATATGTGCAAGAAGTGGATACCAAAGTGCATCATATGTCTTGCTTTCCTCGCGTCGATGAACGTTTGTTTGATTTCAGTTCGAAATAGCTCAGTCTCGAAAACTGGCACCAAGTAACTGGCACTTTTCTTTTTTAAAAATTTTTTACCATAAAAAGAACTTTTTTTTTTTTTTTTTTGCGCTACCTTCCGTACCAGTCGTGTGGGTATAAAAAAAAAAATTTGCTCTCCTTTCTTCCCTAGAAATTAAAACGAAAAAAAAAAAAAAAAAGAAAAAAAACCCCCAAACAGCGACCAAAGAAAGGCATTTTTCTACCCCACTTTTTGGGGAACAAAATAAAAATTATATAATATTTTTTTTATTTAAAAAAACACACCCTCGTTAGAAAAGAAAGGTTTGTTTTTTTTTCGCCTACTTTTTTTTTTTGTAGAAGCTAGGAAACTGTACTTCTTTGCTTGGAACACTGTGGCGGTAAGGAGTTAATGAAAAACATTTCTGCCTTCATTTCTTTGTTTCAGGGAACATTTAAACGCATGGCGTGGTGTACTACGTTTATGGCGCGTTGTGTGTGTTTTGGGAGCAACTTATGTGTTTTGGATCAAGTGAAGCATGTAATTCTCCATTGCATTGTCCAGATATTTACTCTAAATCACGAGACAATCTGAATCAGTGGTATTTAGTCTGTTTGAGCTTTTGCTTGCCTTGAAGCATTGGTCAAAGGGGGCGCCGTAAATACACCATTTTTCACCTGCATATGCAGCTCCGAAACTAAGGGTTTTGGCTGGAGGATGTCCGATTTGAGGCTGAGGAGCAGTCCGAAGGAGGTATTATCTGACATAAAATATTGCAATCTTTATCTAAGGTACATGGCTGAATATTTTGAAAGGTTGTAAGTGAAAGGATCGGTGCATCACCAGGCCTGGTGCCAAGGTTAAATACTTGGTGCCAGTGGTGACACAGGTCACCAGTGAGCACCAGTATAGGGCAGTTGTAGTGCAGGTAGGAGTAAATAACATAGGTCCTGCTAGGAGTAAGGAGCTGCTGCAGGACTACAGGGCCCTTCTGGCCACCCTGAAGCATAGCAATTGTCTGATTCGGTTCTCATCGGGTTGCCGTCGCTACACATTTCAGAAGAATAAAATACTATAGAACTTCCGAGTTTTTTATGGAGATGGCTCAATAGCTTGTTTTTTTATTGAAATCAATCCCAATAATATCGCATTATGGGTGCCCAAAATTGAACATTTGCAAACCAGTACTCGCATGGCGTCGTTATTCCGATGGGTCGCGGTACCTAATCTAGCTGCCTCACCCACTAGCAGCCCACCGCCGACGACCATAACCCCCGCCCGGCCGATGCTCCGTGCAAACTTCGTCCGGCCGGGGAGGGGGTTGTTACCTACCCTCCGGCCGGGGAGGGGGTTGTTACCTACCCTCCGGCCGGGGAGGTGGGTGGGTTACCTACCCCTCCCCATATACATAACGGCATCAGATAGATTGGGTGATTCTAAGAAGGAGTTGGTTCAGTCACTTTTTGATCCGAGGTCAACGTAGATGTCATATCATGTCAAACAAAAACAAATTGATACCGCAGGCGGCACAAAGACTTCAAGAACTATAGTGCACAATTATTCTTCCACTGCACGGCCAAAACTGATTTGTAGATTAATTTAGTCCTTGACCTATAATGACCTGAGATGACGGTTAAAAATTTGATAAACCGGAGGCAAATGAAGCCAGTTTATCATATTATCACACATGTTATCGGCACTGCATAGGTCACTGACCTAGGATGACCTGCACCTGACATTCGCCACACCAAATATGTATCCAACGCATGGTACTGACAATTGTATAGCTTTTGCGAGAAATTTGTCATGTGATTTCAAAGGTCAATTTTCAGGTGAAGTCGGTCGGAGACCTATGATGACCTTGCTAGGGTCATTATGGTAAGGTATGCTTCAAAGTGTGCAATGGCTATTGAGAACGATATGCAGTCTGTTGATCGATCGTGTATCTATATTGTCACAATATGTGAGATTTTCCGCAGTTTGGTCCGAGATGCTGCCACTAAAAGTGTTGTAGGTCATTGACCCGACATGAGCTTAACCTGATAATTTTGGAGGATGTGTCAAATTGATGTAGCTTAAGGTGCTGTACAATTTTAGAGCTCTAGTGCAAACCGCTTTTGGGTATGGTATGAAACGTCATGGGGGGGGTAGGCATTTACCCACCCACCCGGGCGTGCGAGGGTTAACATGGGAGACGTGGTAGCTGCAATGGGGTCATGCAGGGGGCCCCTGACAGTTCCTCAGAGGGGCTCCAATGGGGGACGAGTGGTCTAGGGGTAAGATGCTCGTCTCACAATCGAAAGGTTGTGGGTTCGAGTCTCACCTGTCGCTACTCTTCGCCCGCGACCAATCGGCGTGAGAGATTGGCGACGCTACATGACTCAACGGTCGACGTGTCGTAAAACCAATAACCAACCTCAGAGGGCTCCAATGGCTGTTCCGGGGCCCCTCAGCCCAATCAATGTTCATCATGTGCCCCTATGCCTGCTCAGGGTCCCCTCGTTTGTCAAAGAATATACTTCAGGGGGAAATGTGACTGCCAGGGCCAATCAGTCAATCGGTCTTTGGCCAATCAGCAGCCTTTTTTGCGGGGGGCATCGAAATGGAATTGGCCTGCCCCAGACGAGTCCCAGGCATATACAGTTGGAATGGGAGGGGCAGGTGCTCGCCCTTGTTTTTCTGCCGGTTCTCATGACACTCCGCTTCCCTCAGTTAGTTCGCACAGGTTAGTTAGTCACGAGCTTCATGGTTCTATACGGCGGCCGAAGTGATGGCGGCTACTGGAGTATGCGTCCCCGGCTGGCGCCGAAGGCGCATTTTTTTTTCAAACGACGCGTGGTAGAAGGCCGATTCAGCTATATTTCCCCATCCCGTCAAGCTTTTTCGACGGGGTGTACTTCGCATCACCTATCCAGGAGTACTTCTCCGATCGTCCGATAGATGTCGCTAGTATCGGTCGGTGGTCCCAAACATCAAAGTGCCGCCCGAGAGTTTCCGATCCGTTTCCGTGTTACTATTATCGCGTGAGTATCCTGACGGCGGGGCCGCTGCCGGACTGCACCACGATTGCCACGATTCCCGACACCGGCTCCACCAGAGCTCGTCGCCACCGGCTGGCGCGAGGCTCCGCCGGCCGGCCCTGACGCGCAGAGCCACTGTGGAGGCCGCCGGCCGGCGCAGAGCTGCTGTGGAGGCCGCCGGCCGGCGCAGAGGTGCTGTGGAGGCCGCCGGCCGGCGCAAAGTCGCTGTGTGAGGCCGCCGGCCGGCCCTGACCGCGCAGAGCCGCTGTGGAGGCCGCCGGCCGGCGCAGAGTCGCTGTGGAGGCCGCCGGCCGGCGCAGAGTCGCTGTGGAGGCCGCCGGCCGGCGCAGAGCCGCTGTGGAGGCCGCCGGCCGGCGCAGAGCTGCTGTGGAGGCCGCCGGCCGGCGCAGAGGTGCTGTGGAGGCCGCCGGCCGGCGCAGAGCCACTGTGGAGGCCGCCGGCCGGCGCAGAGCTGCTGTGGAGGCCGCCGGCCGGCGCAGAGGTGCTGTGGAGGCCGCCGGCCGGCGCAGAGGTGTTGTGGAGGCCGCCGGCCGGCGCAGAGTCGCTGTGGAGGCCGCCGGCCGGCGCAGAGTCGCACTGGGCGATGGCGCAGCGGTCAGACACCGCCTAGGGACGCGGACTCTCCGCCGTCGGTAGCGTGCCAGGCTGTGGACACTGCCAACACAGGAATGGTGGTCATGTGTCAAGAGAACGCTACCTGCTCGTCTACGACGAGTAATGAAATGGCACGGAGTCTGCTTGCTGAGGTATCGGCAACGAACAGGCTAGCGACGTGAAACTTGCACAGGAGATGAAAGTCAGCAGAATTCCATAATGCGATATTGTCAGAGTAACAGGTCAATATCATGACAAATTGATTTGCATCAACATCACTGATGAAATAGGGGTGGAGCTAGCCGCTCGGTGGAGCGGCGCTACACTCGATCCACACACGAGCAGGATCCACATCCACGGAGCAGGATCCACACCTGGAGCCGTTCGCCTCACTCCACAATACTAGGCGATTACTCACCGCTCTCGATTGGATCCTTCGTTGGCAGTTCACTACAGATCAACATAGAAAAGCAGTTTATTTTGAAACACTTTGGCCTGACTTTGTGTGGCTTGTCTATGAATGATACAATCTATATCGTAGTCTTTACGATGCGCCATCGCCTGTTCGCTGTGCGACTTGATGCCGTCATCACCATATATACGATATGAGAACAAACGCCACTGTTAGTTGGATTCGAGTATTTCGCCAGCTGATGGTTAATGGTTAATCGTTTAGCCTTAATTTGGAGGGCTATGTCTAAAAAAAGTTACCAGCGATTACAAAAATGTTTGAGACTCTTTATATGACATTGAGCGATGCGCTAATTGACGAAGCATAGTCGCGTTGTGACGAGCTTGTTGTTCGATATTACAGAACAATGCTTAAGTGCGAATTTTGCATTCCTCCCCACTCCAGAATACCCATATTGTCCGGCTTCGAAGCCCTGCTGCTGGTCCGATCCTCTGCACCTGGCACCCGGTTTGGCTACGTATCACATGATTTACCCCCGGATAAAATCAGATCAGAATTTCGCAAAGTCTTCAAAGCCGATTTTCAGTCATCAGCATTAGCACATTTGCCAGTTCATAGATGTAGCAGACTACACCATATTCCAAGGCGGTTGCCTTAACAACCTTAGACAATTGCTGCATTATCTTCAAAGCATTGCATGGCAAAAAAGGATCTTAAAGCGATTAGCAATCAACGAACCTCAGAGATAATTCTCCCTCGATTGCTGCTTGATACCTCCTGATACAAAAGTATATATATTCGTTGAAATACATGATTATTAGCCCCTTCAAATTTTAATACACCAGTTGCGTTGCATATTTACAAACATCAATGACTCCACCCAAAGGACACTACGAACTGGTCGGAGCTGTTCCGGTTTGGGTCACTCGTGATGAGCTGCGTGTATATAAGCCCGTCATAACCGGACCTTATTGTGGCACAACGGAGCTGTCTTGGGATGATCACCCAAACTCACCAAGTATTTATGACTCACATTTGAGCTACACTAATCTACATACCCTACACAATTCTGAATACAACCACCCCGCAATGCGACATTTCAGGCGGAGGACACCATCTTTGCACCGATATTGGCACGGTCCGATGCCTACCGCCATCATACAGAACGCTGCAACGTGTAGATACATGTCCTAGTTTCATGTTTTCTCCCATTCGCATTCTTACCTTGTATGCAGAAAGGTGGTTCAAATGAGATGGAAATTTATTGCACACATTAGCATTCAAGTGTAGCGGAGGCACGGGTTTCGGCAGCCCAGACTCGTTCCCCTCGACCCCTGAACGGCATCTCCTGCTCTCCAGCCTGCACAACAGCATCCTCTGTTGCGAGCGTGGACAATAACTGACACATGGTCTCGGCAGCCAGACCCAACTCCCACTCAGCGGTCCAGCACACAGCGGGGCGACCCGGTGACTGACCAAGGCTCGAAACAGCTCAGGTCTGTCTCCCGCCAGGTGTAAGCTCGATATTCATATCTGTTAATTACTGGGACTTGTATCAGCTTGATGAGTCCTAAGTAAATCCCCCAGCCTCAATGTAAGTTGAAGCCGGTAAAATGGTCCACTTTTGTTCGCTGTACTTAACGAAGTAGTTAATCGCTGCATTTAGTGATACAAGAACGTTCTTTTCACATTGACCACCGCTTGTGTCTCCTTGGGCTGCTAGCGGGTGTTAATGTCTCCCACGATCACGGGCAAGTGTGCGTTTTCTTCGACTTCTACGGCTGACAAACACGGCAACACACAATGGACAACGGTTGTGGGAAAACCAGCACCGCCCCTGCGAAGCTCTCAGACTGCGTCTGTACGTCAGCGGCAACGTCAGCGGCAACGTCAGCGGCAACGTCAGCGGCAACGTCAGCGGCAACGTCAGCGGCGCCGGACAACAGCGCCTCAGCTGGCACTGGCTCTGTTGATCGTTGTATGCGATGCCTGCCATTCGATGCATGTTGAACGCCGTTTAAAGGAGCTTAGCGCGCACCACGGAATGCTCGTTTCTGTGCTACGTCACCATTCCACAGCACGCGAGCTTTCGACACCGGTGTGGGGTACCGGAGCTCGGCAGCTCAGCCTTCTCGCATCCGGTCTGTGACGGCTGCAGGGGTAAAGCACCACCACATCACGCGCCGAGCAGTCGCGGTGTTATCAGGAAGGTTCGTGGTGGCCATTGCACCATACGATGCACACGGGGAAACGTGGCTCACCACTCGCCACACATTGAGAACAAGCTGATGCCGCAGCTGAGCAACCAGCGTTGCAGCTGCACAAATCACAAATGCATCGTCAATCAGTGCTTTACACTGAAACAGCAAATGGCACAGCAAGTCGACCCATATTTGCAAACAGCAGGGAGGCGCCAAGGATGTCGCTCAGAAGCAGGGATGTCCCGGGACCCATCAGCGGTGCCACTCAGAGCAGCACGGTTCTAGCATGATAACTTGGTGACAATTTCCCAGTCAGTCCTTTGGTTCTCCCGCTAAGCCGTTGTGCCCTCTTTCCTACCCCTTCAAACTGTCCCATTTATCCTAATTGAGTTGCCCCTTTTAACAATGTGCCTACCCAGTGAGCATTCACTTTAAAGATATTCTGACTGAGTGCGCCTTGTATTGCACAACATCCGCCTCGGTGTACCGCGACTCAGATCTCCTGGAGACGCCCAGCAGTGAATGAGCTGCATACCACCTATCAACCAAATGGTCTTCACCGCCTAGAATGACGCCCATTGGCTAAGAACGGCCACCGACTAGGCGGCGATTACTAACTAGATGGCGCTCTCCAGCTAGATCGCTTATTGACCGGGTGGGGCTCACCGACGAGATGGCACTTGCTGGCCGGATGGTGCTGACTGGTGCTCACCAGCAAGTACTAACTCACTAACCCATATGGCCTCCACCAGCTAGTGGACGATGGCCTAGCTAAATGACCCACTAGCTAGTTAGTTAGTTAGTTAGTTAGTTATTTGGGCTTTAGGGTGCTTCGACCAGAATTGATCATTCGCGTCCATCACACCACTAGCTAGTGGACGATGGCATGGCTAGATGACACCACTAGCTAGTGGACGATGGCATAGCTAGATGACACCACTAGCTAGTGGACGATGGCGTAGGTAGATGACACCATTAGCTAGTGGACGATGGCATAGCTAGATGACACCACTAGCTAGTGGACGATGGCGTAGCTAGATGACACCACTAGCTGGTGGACGATGGCATAGCTAGATCAAGATGACACCACTAGTTCGTGGATGATGGCGTAGCTAGATGACACCACTAGCTAGTGGACGATGGCGTAGCTAGATGACACCACTAGCTGGTGGACGATGGCATAGCTAGATTACACCACTAGCTAACAGATAATGGCGAGGCTAGATGGCACCACTAGCTAGTGGACGATGGCGAGGCTAGATAGCACCACTAGCTAGTGGACGACGTTCGCTCGCAAGACGGCGCCTCGCAACTACACGACACAAAGTCTCCCAGTGACGTCAGCTGGCAGTCTCCCGGTGATATCAGCTGGCAGTCTGCCGGTGACGTCAGCTGGCAGTCTCCCGGTGACGTCAGCTGGCAGTCTGCCGGTGGCGTCAGCTGGCAGCCTCCCGGTGACGTCAGCTGGCATCCGGTGGCGTCAGCTGGCAGTCTCCGGTGGCGTCAGCTGGCAGTCTCCCGGTGGCGTCAGCTGGCAGTCTCCCGGTGACGTCAGTGGTAGTCCTCCGGTGGCGTCAGCTGGCAGTCTCCCGGTGACGTCAGCTGGCAGTCTGCCGGTGGCGTCAGCTGGCAGTCTCCCGGTGGCGTCAGCTGGCAGTCTCCCGGTGGCGTCAGCTGGCAGTCTCCCGGTGACGTCAGCTGGCAGTCTGCCGGTGGCGTCAGCTGGCAGTCTCCCGGTGGCGTCAGCTGGCAGTCTCCCGGTGACGTCAGCTGGCAGTCTGCCGGTGGCGTCAGCTGGCAGCCTCCCGGTGACGTCAGCTGGCAGTCTGCCCGTGGCGTCAGCTGGCAGTCTCTCGGTGGCATCAGCTGGCAGCCTCCGGTGGCATCAGCTGGCAGTCTCCCGGTGACGTCAGCTGGCAGTCTGCCGGTGGCGTCGCTGGCAGCCTCCCGGTGACGTCAGCTGGCAGTCTGCCGGTGGCGTCAGCTGGCAGTCTCTCGGTGGCATCAGCTGGCAGCCTCCCGGTGGCGTCAGCTGGCAGCCTCCCGGTGGCGCCAGCTGGTAGTCCTCCGGTGGCGCCAGCTGGCAGTCTGGTGCGTCAGTCAGCTGGCACATGTCGTGACTACGCTGCACAGATGACAACGCCGGTGCACCTGCGGCGGTGCGGCCCGTGTGGACGCCATGGGGTCGGCGAGGGCTCAACGTGCCCGGCGTGCCCGGCGTGCCCGCCCGGCCGCTGGCCAGGCCCTGACGAGCCATGCTCCGCAGCCCGGCGACGGCGACTACTGTGCTGTGAGCGGCGCCGAGTCGGCGGACGCAGTGAACGGCACCCTGGTGGCATTGCCTGGAACTACTGTCTTCCGGCTCACAGCGGTGAGTGTGAAGGGTCGCTGTCTGGTGAGAATGTTGAGCTTTCCTGAAAAAAAGCGTGGTGGCGTCAGGCAAAAAACGCGACCATCCAATGAATGCAAGAGAGCAGCTAGTTAAAGTAGAGACGCTCTATGATAAAGCAAAGATAAAGCTATTGAAAAGGGTGCGGCATGTGTCTGCTAAACAACCGTTCATGGTTCCGGTTTCAGCGTCCATTGTATCGCATGCTTCTTGCATAAAAGAAGCAACACCAAAACCCTTGCCTCAGCAATTGCTCTCATTGGCCACCGACGATGGATGTGGTTCCCTATGGGCAGCATGGTTACTAGATGTGGTTCCCTATGGGCAGCATGGTTACTAGATGTGGTTCCCTATGGGCAGCATGGTTACTAGATGTGGTTCCCTATGGGCAGCATGGTTACTAGATGTGGTTCCCTATGGGCAGCATGGTTACTAGATGTGGTTCTTGGGCAGCATGGTTCTGATGTGGTTTTGGGCAGCATGGTTACTAGATGTGGCGGCGGCATGCCGCATCGCAATCTGAACTCTCGGCACAATGACGGCCAGCAGAGTATACCGCGATCGAACGTAAATCGGCAGCCCGCGAACACCATCGCAATCTGAACTCTCGGCACAATGACGGCCAGCAGAGTATACCGCGATCGAACGTAAATCGGCAGCCCGCGAACAATGACTCTCGGCACAATGACGGCCAGCAGAGTATACCGCGATCAAACGTAAATCGGCAGCCCGCGAACACCTTTACCTACCCGTCCTAGCACGAGAGAACCAGATCTTCATGCAAAAGCCAACACTAGTTCTTAGTCGCCAACATAGTAGGTGTCAATCATATATCCAGCCTCTGAGCGTCACCAGTGTCGCATAGTCTCGAGAGACAATGTCAGGAAGAAGGCAAGTGACACATTGCCTACTGTGATGAATATGCCCATACCTTGCTGGCTCCCCGGTGGGCATGTGGTGTCCGCTTTCCTCGCACGGTTTCTCGAATTTAACATCAGCCCTCTGGCTCTATATCGAATGAAGCGATCTAAAATTCCTTTCGTTACCGTGCAAGCATTACTCAGTTGATCAGCCACAGGATCTATTCTTCCTCGATGTAAAGTGTGGAAGCGTCGATGCGTGCGTAAATCACTAATCGGCTCGTCATACGAAATCGAACTCAAATGCCCTCTTGTGTCAACTTCATTTCAATGCTTTCGTGATTCATTGCGAACAAGGTGACCTGCACGCATGTAGGCAGCAATTCTAACTCTATTTTACCGAGGTAGGTTTTAATCTGCGTCCGTGCCAATTAGGATTTGTACTTTGTGACACACGTCATGGATCCATTCCGGAAACGACGGTTCCAGTGCATACCACTAGGAAACCATTCCATCGCGGATATCGCAAGCGTAGAGATTGCGAGCTGTGTTTGCTCCGAGCGAAACACTCCAGTACCAGCCGTGAAACGTGAATTGATGCGCACCACGGAACCGTGAGGGCAAGTTCGCCCTAGCACCAAGGACTATGGAAAGCAGCTAGTCCTACGGGGTTCGATTCCCCGCGATGCCCGCCCTTCCTGCCGGGGTGAGAGGCAGGCGACGCCATATGGTCTCAGCTGCTGAGTGCGTCGTAAAGCCACAATCCTTCCATCCATCGAAGCAGGTAGTCCTCTCCCATGCAAGAAGAGGATGAGATATCTAGTCATTTACTGGCCTCGTCTTTCCTAACCAGTCGTGTTGTCTACGCAGAACCTCTCGGCGTGAATATGGGACTCGTGCAAAGTGCTTGATCACAGGCACTCCGATGACACACGTGACTAACATGCACTCCCAGCATGCACCTGACTGACAGGCACTCCGATGAAACCCCTGACTGACAGGCACTGCGATGACACCCCTGACTGACAGGCACTCCGATGACACCCCTGACTGACAGGCACTCCGATGACACACCTGACTGACAGGCACTCCCAGCACGCACCTGACCGAGGACGCCGGTCGTGTCGAGGGTGCTCCGTCGCCATCATGCCGTCAGCTCTGTCTTCATCGCGCGGCTGGCTCGTCCAAAATCGGGGCAGGCTGTGAACACGGAGTTATCGTCACGGCCACACCACAGCAGACGGACCGAACGCACGTCCGAACTGCCAGCACGCTGACGCTTTACATCTACCAACACAGCTAACATAATTATACGTATCGACGTTCAGCCCTCGGGGACTAAAACCTGGAAAATAAAAAGGCATTTGTGCCAACGCTATTGGAAAGTGGCAACCGTCACTGCATAGAGAAAGGAGATAGAAACCGAGACAGAATCAGAGGCAGAAACAAAGACAGAAGATACAGAAACAGAGACAGAAGATACAGAAACAGAGACAGGAGAAGATACAGAAACAGAGACAGAAACAGAGACAGAGACAGAGACAGAGACAGAAACAGAAACAGACAAGACAGAGACAGAGACAGAGACAGAGACAGAGACAGAGACAGAGACAGAGACAGAGACAGAGACAGAGACAGAGACAGAGACAGAGACAGAGACAGAGACAAAGACAGAGACAGAGACAAAGAAAAAAAAAAAAAAAAAAAAAAAAAAAAAAAAAAAAAAAAAAAAGAGAGAGAGAGAGAGAGAGAGAGAGAGAGAGAGAGAGAGGGGGGAGAGATATAAAAAGAGAGAGAGAGAGAGAGAAACAGAGACAGAGACAGAGACAGAGACAGAGACAGAGACAGAGACAGAGACAGAGACAGAGACAGAGACAGAGACAGAGACAGAGACAGAGACAGAGACAGAGACAGAGACAGAGAGAGAGAGAGAGAGAGAGAGAGAGAGAGAGGGGGGGAGAGAGAGAGAAAAAGAAGAGAGAGAGAGAGAAAGAGAGACAGGAGGAGTGATCGGAGCGACACAGAGCCATCACTTCGACCAGCACCAGCGCATGGCTGCCAGGCCGTCAGGTTGGCACTCACCGTTTGGCGATGGGCGTCACGTGGAGGCGGTCCCGGCCAGCTCCGGTGGCGCGCCGGCCCGCCACTGGACTGAGGTGTCGCAGCAGGCGGCTCAGCTGCAGCATCAGCCGCGGCGACTCGGACCGTCTGCCGCCCTCCTGTCCGGAGACGTGGGCCGCCGCCTCCCAGAGCTGGCCACCGTCAGCGGTATGAGGTGCCGGCTCATGTGGGGCGCTCCCAGTCTGGCGGCGAGCTTAGAGGCGGCGGCCCCGCCTCCTCTGTCTCGGCCGGCTCGCCGCCGCTGTCCTGATGTTGGTGGTGGTGCGAGGCGCTGTCGACTGTCTTCGTGCGGGGTCTCGCCCCCTCCAGTGTGGTGGATGAGCCTTGCTGATGACTGGCCGACTCTGGCGCCTTGACTACATCGGTGCTGACGATGTTCTCAAGTGGTTCTCCATCTGGACAATTGGCCTCATGGAGATGGGGAGTTTTCGCAGAATCATCGGTCTTCCGCCGGCGATAGCATACATCGCCGGGCTTAAGTGCATTTCTCTTGACGCCTGTGACATCATTACGTCCTCCAGCAGTAAGACGTTCCTGGGGGAAACGACTGGCTTCATAATGGACCACGGCTGTTGGCAGGAGAAGAGTGCCATGAGAGTGCAAAATCTGCAATTGATCACAGCTCGTTCCACTGCAAAAAAGACTACTTTTGAATGTGACGCTTATGCAATCATGCATATATTTAAGTTTGTAATGTTTTGTGAATAATTGGAAGACACACGCCATACCGTTGCCATAGAAAGGAATACAATGGGATTTGATTGACAAATTAAAACCTTCCATTTTGCATAGATTGCATCATTCGTAGAACTTTGCATTCATAGAGCAGTTTCATGGAACATATAATGTGCGTAAGTTCTAGCAATACCGAGCTCCTTCACATCTCCTTTCGTAGCACACTGAGACTTGTGTCAGATTGCATTCGAAACGAGCTGCTAATTATCATATCACTATCCGCCATGACTTAAATCCCTGTTGCGACGGCGTAATGAGGAACACCACCAAGCTGCTGACTCACCTGAGCACTGTCCAGTCCGCTGTTCCGGACATCCCCGTAGTCGTCAGGGCGGTCAGCAGGATGGGGCAGACCCGCCTCCTCACATGGCCGATGCTGCACCACATCCAGCACCCGGCTTGGATCTCCTCCCAGGTCGCTGTCCCAATCACCGGCGTTGTCGTCGCCGATGTCGCCGAAGCTGAGGGTGATGACCTGCAGCGCCTGCTCCACGGTGGACGAGGACCTGCCTCGATCGACTGTGCGGGCACGGCCGGGCTCGGCGACCGGGCTCGCCACCGGCGACCCTGAGCCAGGCGGAGCTTTGACGGCTGGGGCAGCAACGGCTCCGGTGGTGTTGGCATGGCCAGAATGTTTATCAGGTGTTCTGAGGTGCTCATGGGCCGATCCAACATTCGCAGCGCCGTGGAAGGTTTGGTCGGCGTGTGTTCGGTGGTTGACGAGCTTCAGCTGTTCGCATGGACGCGCGGCCGTTGCCGGTTTGCTCCGGGTGTGCACGTCACGTGGAACCGGCGAGCAGGACAGCACATCCTCACTGATCGGAGACAGAACATCCGAGCCGGAGATGAAGCCGTCCATCTCCTCAGTCATCTCCTCGATGTCGGAGAGCGGCGGCGCGCGCCCGCCGCCGTCCCACGGTGCCGACTCGACAACAGATGACGTCAGCTCGGCCACCACCTCGTCCTCCAGCTCGGGCAGCTGCAGCGAGTTCTGGCTGTCGTCGCTGAACAACGCCAACGTCGGGTCCTCCAGGTCGGAGGAGCGCCAGTCCAGGTCGGACGCGGACGCCGAGGTGGCCAGCGAGCCGGACGACAGCGGCTTGCTGGACGGAGTGGCCGGGGACGAGCTGACGGAGGCCGTCTGATGCAGAGGCGCGCCGCCCGCACCCCACAGCGCCGTCAGGTTGTGCGCGCGCGATGTTGTCGCCGCACACACCGCGTCGGCCGCTCTCACCGATGGCGCGTCCTCGCGCGGCGTCTCGAACAAGCCGCTCGTCTTGGCGATCAGCTGACCGTACGGCCGGCGGCCGCGCAGACACGGCACGAACCCGCGGCGTACGTCCGACAGCAGGTTGCAGCTGGTGCCGTAGCGCTTCAGCTGGGCTGAAATGTCGTCAGGCGCGCGCCCGGCAACCGCCTCCTCGACGCGATGGGCCGGGAGAACCTCCTCGCTGCGGCAGGCGAGCTGGTCGCCGGACGAGCTCAGGCGGTGGTCGGAGCGGTCGAGCGAGCTCGGGATGGAACCGGCGCGCCGTGCCAAACTGGACATGCTGTCGGACAGCGCTGAGGCCAGCAGCTTCTGCGTGTGCTTCTCTAAGAGCTCGTCGCTGCGCGACATGTACGCCGAGTCTTCCAGTTCCGGCTCGTTCAGGTCGTCCAGGACGCCGGTCAACTCACACCGCTGGCTGTCTGATACAGGTTGGAAGTACTCGAGTTGGTCGCAATGGGACTCTGTCGGATGGGGAGAATTAAGAAATAGGCTGACGGTGGAATCTGCGGAATTCTCTTGTATGGCGGTGTGAGACACTGTCGAGACGACCACCGAATCTACTGAAGTCGCGTGCGCTCCATTATCCGCTGTCCCGCTCTCTACCAATCCACTGCTGCACTGGCTACTGGAACTATCTGTGCTACCGCCGATCATGCAGTCGTCGGCATGCTCATCACAACTGGACGCCGATGCTATCGAACTATTCTGAGCACTAGACAGAAACACATCACTACCCATGGCACCAGGACTTGCTGATTTGTCGGCGGGTGCAGCTGGTGTGCTTGAGCGCGCCTCGTGCGTTGCGGGCAACTCACCATCTTCCTCCGTTTTGATCCCGTGAGTCTTCTGAGAGACACTCGTCGTCACAACAGTTGCTGTCCCGTCGGCGGCGGCTGCAACGCCATCCATGTGGACGCCGTAGCCGTCCAGTAGATCACCCAAGGCATCCTGGTGTAAGGATGGACGTGACGGTGCGTCAGCCGGCGCATCCGAGCGCCGAGCAGTTCCAGAGCCAGGCAAGCTGCTGCCTGCGTCACGGTCGCAGCGTGGACTCGTACGCTCACCAATCTTATCATGATTTAGGAGATCAACTGACATCGCGGACGACATCTGCGTGTTTTGAGCACATTGCAATGCTTCGCAATCATGCTTTGCGTATCGACGGTCATCTTCCGGTGGGATTGTCAGTTTCGTCGGCACATTTCTGTTAGACTGTTGCAAACTGCAGCTCAAGTGCCCATTCGACCTTGGATGTTGCGTGTCAGCTGGCTGTTGACCACGCTGGACGGACGTCTGATCGTGACACGACTGGTGCCTGTGAGGCAGCGACTCGCTCATAAACAACTGCTGCATGGGTGGCCGGTCCTGAGATGACGGCTGGTCACGAGGCGATCCGTCGGCACCACCCACCTGTTGCCGCTCGCCCTGGACTCCCTGCTGGGGTGGCCGCCGGTACGGGTCCGTGGGCGAGAGCTCGTCGTCATCGGCGAACTTCATGGACGGGCTGGGCATCAGGCCGCGCGCGGTTCCGGTGCGGCCGACCTCGCCAGCTGCCTGGGGTGCAGGCGGCTGGCGGACGGGGGCGCCCACCAGCTCCGGGTAGTCCTCGCCGATCCGGTCGTCCAGGTACGGGATGTACTGGCGGCGGTGGCGCGGCGGCGGCGGCGCGGAGCCCCTGTACCGCAGCACGCTCACACAGCCGTACGTGACGCGCTTCCGCGCCGCGCGCGTCGTCGGCACGGGCGACGCCGCGCCCGAGCTGCCGCCGTCGTCCAGCAGGAACGTCTCATACACGCCGTCGGCGCTGTCGGCGGACTGCACGTCGAACAGCACCTTCTGGCGCTTCTTGACGAAGTCGGCGATCGTCATGTCGCTCTCGCGTTCGAACACTGGCGTGACGCGGTCGCACTCGGACGTCGGCACGTGCAGACTGCTCAGGTACTGCGAACACTTGGCCGCCGGGCTAATGCGCTTCAGCTTGAGCGGGCGTGGCTTGGAGGGTAGGCCGAAGAGGCGCATGCGCAGCGTGCTCGGTCGCGCCGGCTTCCGGTTGCGTTCGCCGCGGACGGAAAGGTCGCTGTTGGAGAGGCACGGGTGGACCCCCACCGGGGACAGGCAGCGACACGAGTCCCACAGCTGGCGGCCTGACGGCTTCAGGTCCTCAAACTGAAACCGAACGGACGTACAGTCGGCATGCATGCAGCGCTGCATCTGAAACGGAACAGATACAGGATTGAAACTGAAGCCGGACATTTGCAGGGTCAGATCCGAAGCAGAACGAGCACATGATCCGAACTAAGACCGGTGAGGCAAGCATCAGTGGTAGATTCATACGTTTAACACTGATAACTCAAACGAGTGAAATATGCAATAGATTAGGCCATGGTCTCAAAATTATAGTTATATACATATATATATATATATATATATATATATATATATATATATATATATATATATATATATATATATATATATATAAAGCGCACTCCTATCCAGAGTGGCATAGCGTTCCGTCAGTAGCTTAGTCAAAACGCTTTATAGAGGGACGCACGGCGACACGCTTAATGCCACTTTCAATTCCACGTTGCTACCGTGATTAAAAGCTTACTCTCACTACCAGGAGAATCTATTCACCTTTCTGATCTTTCCCAGCTGCGATATTGTACACCAACCGTGATAAGGAGAATTTGCAGCGAAGATGTTAAATACCTTGTAGGTTTCAATGATGGCATCGCACGACATGCTGCGGTGCGAAGTAAGGCTGCCTGAGCTCTGACTGGCCTTCATCAGACTCCTGTGGAGACAAATAAATGGATATAATTGGACTTATATCAAGACAAACAGTCGGGGCACCACCACACCCGCGTTCAGATACGTGGATATCGTAGGACTTATATCAAGATAAACAGACAGGGCACCACCAAACTCGTGTTGAGACAAATGGAAGTGCACCATTACTCTCCTGTCGGAGAGGCAGACGAGTATCATAGCTTCACAAGATCTCTATCGGGACCAATAACACACGGGGCTGGGGAGTAATAAGACTCTAATGGAGACCAGCAGATAGACAGAGGGAGAGTGAGAGACATATGGAGATAGAGAAGGAGAGTGAGGAGCAAAAGGTTGTAATTAAAAAGTGAACGATAATAACACCGGTCTCTCCTAGAAGGGCGGGACTAACATTTGCTTGTGTATCTGGCCTTCCCAGACGAGCTTGGCTTCCAGTGAGGAGGCGCGGAACACCAGTGTTCGTGGCTTCCGTCGGTCTGGATCGGCCGCTGCCACACACAGCTGAAACTCGGTATCTGCCGGACACAGATCGTAAGTACATTCTCAGTCGAAGCTCAGCTTCTGTGGGATACGGATCGTACATTCTCAATCGAAGCTAAGTTTCTGTTGGACACAGGTCGCACATCACCAATTGAAGCTCAGTCTCTGTCGGACACAGATCACACATCCTCAGTCGAAGCTCATGCATGCCTCAGAGGGCAACAGTGACAACTGCTACCCGAATGACGTCACTATGTCTCGAAAAGATGACCGAAGTGTGCTCTGGTGCCCGGTGCGCTGAGGACGCCGAGGGCAACAGAGCACACTGAGAGCATATGCCAGGGATTTAGAGGAGTCAATGAGCTGTCACTGGTGCCGTCTGAAGCATGCATAAGTCACTCTGTTACATTATATAATAATAATTTCCAGCGACTTCGTCCTGTACATGGTTCCATATTTTCTTCTTAGTGCTAGAAAGAAGTCATCATTTTTGGCCGCATTGTCCCGGTTGACGTTGTCCAAAGCTCTGTGAATTGGTTCCAGATAGTGCAGAGACTTTTCACAGAATATTGCTGCTTTTGTTCTGCTAGAAAGTCGGCTTCCCAGCAACGCGTCGATGTCTGCGGTCGGTAGGAAGCTAAGCTGCAGGTATTTGTCCACGCGATCATTTAGCCATGCTCTATCATTGCTTTTCAACGAATAAAAATCGCATCCGTTGTTATAAAAGTCGACAACAGCGTTTTATGACGTAACTTTTTCTGATTGTTTATTGGCCTCAGATCGGGATTAAAAAACTTCACTGGTCAACCATAGAAAACGTTGCCCTTGATTTTACATAGAGGATGTGTTCTATAATGTAGTAAATTCAGCTGAACCTAGGCCTGGGGAGCACAGATCGCACCCACTGAGCTGAAACTCGGTCTGTGGGCACAGGTTTGTCACACTCGGCGGAAATTTGGTCTGGGGAGCACAGATTACACACCCTTGGCTGAAGCTCGATCTCTGTTGGACAGAAGGCACCCACTCGGTGGAAAATCGTTACCTTCCGGACGCTTGTCACATGCCTGAGTTAGCGGAAGCCGATACACCAGACATTTTCATTAAAATGCGAGACAATGTGTCAACCTGGTGGCAAACGATATCCCCGTGAGTGATACCATCAGCCTAAATGCCTATGCTTCGAGGCCACAGCCTTTTGGCAGTAATTGAATGAGAATTCAAACAATAGTTGAATATGACTGAGGTGCATTGAGCGATGGTTGAATGTAACTCGTGCTTCCCTGGAGGGGCGCCATTCCGTGAGTGGCGCATGCTCCCAGTGACCCCATCCTGCATCCGCCCCTGCAATGTAACTCGTGCTTCCCTGGAGGGGCGCCATTCCGTGAGTGGCGCATGCTCCCAGTGTCCCCATCCTGCATCCGCCCCTGCAATGTGCGCGTAAGAAGCTGGGCTATCTATATATTCCGGACTTGACGCAATTTATTTTGTTGGCGGCCAGAGGTCGACAGCCAAAAAAATGGACAGGTCGACTGGCGAAGCCCGGACATTGACCTCTTTGATCTGGCCTAGAAGGTCAGCGGTAATTGATAGAGATGAAGTGTGATACATATATATATATATATATATATATATATTATATATATATATATATATATATATATATATATATATATATATATATATATATATATATATATATATATATATATATATATATATATATATATATCTAAATATATATATATATATATATATATATAGCATAATATAATATAACTAATATATATACATATATGTATATATTATATGTATGAAGCATTTATTTAAGTGGTCCACAACAAAGATTTCAGGAGGTAAAATTCCCCACCTTTTTCCCCGGCAGAACTAGGGATACGGTTGCGGGCAGCAGTTTGTGCGTTAATACTCAGATACCTACATCATTAGCAATCATTATTATCTCCAATGTAGCTAATATTTCGACAGCGTTCACACTATACTTATGCTGATTCCCTATCCATCCTTAAGTTGGAACTATAGTATATATTTAGGTTGCGACACTGACTAGTTAGTTATTGTGGTTTAGGGGCGCCTCGACTGCATAGGTCATATAGCGCCCATGCGACACTGACTAAGTAAGACCGCTACAATGTGGGGGCAAATCTTGCGTGTATCATGTGGGTGCAAGTGTGAGGGTGCATGTGGGTGTGTGTGGGTGCAGTTGCCGTCGCAGAAGACACAAAACAGCCGACGGAGCAGGCGGCGAATGTCCGCCCGACTCAGGCATTAGCTCACCCTTCTTCCTGACGTTGAACGCGGTGCGCAGAATGGCCGTCAGCGGGATCGGCTGCTCGGTGACGAACACCACCTGGCGGTGGCGCTGCGTGACCAGCAGGGTGTCGGAGAGCAACACCACGTGGCAGGAGCGCCACTGTCTGCCGCGCTGCAGCACAGCCTGGTCGGCGTGCACCCAGACGCGGTCCGACACCGGCACCGGCTACCGGCGGTCACGTTACCACCGGGTTAGTCGCGCGCGCGCGCGCAACAGGTCACACACGGACGCCCATCGGAGGTAGTTGGCTGTTGGTTTTACGACGCGTCGACTGCTGGGCGATTAGGTTCGCCGGTCTCTCACGCTAATTGGTCGCCGACGAAGAACGATGGCGATACGACAGTCACGAGCAGCAGACTCCACACAGACACCCATTGGGGATGGTGGTACGACAGTCACTCACGAGCAACAGATTCCGACACAGACACCCATTGGAGATGGTGGTACGACAGTCACTCACGAGCGGCAGATTCGACACAGACACCCAATGATGACAATGATGTGACCGCAACACTCACGTGCAACAACCCCGACCGACACCTATTGCAGGTAGTGGCATGATCAGGTAACTCACGTGCCACAGGTTCGGCACAGACACCTATTGCTGACCAGTGATGTGACCGGGAAGCTCACGTGCAACAAATACGACACCCATTGAGTGTGTCATTCCCTGTCATGTAGCATATCCGACACTGTCTGGTGACGTTGGCATATAGGACAATATATATGCAGATATGACCACAAAAACCTATCACTGAATAATTAAGAACCGTAAGAGTTAACCAATTAACTATATGCATAAGCTATTGCTGACCATGTTGGTCCATTTCACCTTTCTAGATGACACTTGTACCCTATGTTTCCAATCTGCCATGCTGAAATGATATTACATTGCATTGTTCTCCTTACTGTAGTTAGTTCGTTATTTGGGCATTAGGGCGCTTCGACTGCGAAGGCAGTATGCTGCTCATAATTCAGACCGTGGCTTTTTCTACGTTCATTACTTTCAACTTCCAAAGACAGATGGGGTAGTTAGAAGCTACGCCTTTCTCGTAAACGGCACTATTCAGCAGTCGCTCGTAAATCGAAGATCAGTTTACTGATTGGGTGCTGCTTCCTCACTCGCAGCCGTCGCTGCAGCTGGTATTGTATTGCATTGTATTGACATGCATAGGGTGATCCACTATTGCAGTGGCTATTATGCCCCGAGTCATAGGTGAAGGAGTAAAAACAAAAACATAAAATATACAGTCAAAAACATACATGCAAGCAGTCAAATACACACACACGTCAGTCTCATAATATTGTACTGGATTAAAAACATAGTCAAAAACATACATACAGAACAGTCAAATACATACGTAGTGTGTCTAAGACGTGGGACAGTCAGGTTGCCGAGCCAGCAGGTGTCGCTTAACGGCGCGCTTAAAATGTTGCGGTATCATTTTAGTGAGCTCAGCTGGGAGCCGGTTGTACATATCAGGCGCTCTGCACAAGAAGCGCCGCTTCCCAGTCTCAGTCTTTGAGCGAGGAACATGAAGCAGCTGGTCTTGCCGTGTGCTCCGCTGTCGGACTGAGCTGTTCTTCCTGAAGCCAGATGCAAGTGTGTCCGGCTCGCCACGCGTCATGACTCTGTGTGCCAGGTTGAGTGTGCTGATGTCGGCAAGTTGTTGGGCAGTTAGCCAGCCTAGCCTCTCTCGCAGGTCAGACACGTGGTCAAATTTACGACGGCCAAATATAACTCGTACGCCAAAGTTCAAGATTTGTTGGACTTTATGCATGTTCCTTTTTGTGCCATTGCCGTATACCGAAATGCAGTATCTGACGTGCGAGAGGACAAGGGCCGTGACGAGTGTGGTGATCATGCCGTCTGGTATGAGGTTGCGGGCATGGGAGAGGCCGGCCAGGGTGCCTGTGCAGCAGCGGCTGACGTGAGACACGTGAGCGTCCCACGACAGAGTTTGGTCGAAAGTGATACCCATATTTTTACCTCGCTACAAGGCTCGAGGGATGCGTCACGGAAGGTGACCTGAAAATTTGGGGTTGCGCAAATTTTGGCGGCTTCCAAAGGCAATCAACTGAGTTTTCGTCGCGTTAACCTTGAGGGCGTTCGCGCGGAACCAAACGTCCAAAGAGCCAAGAATGCTCTCCATACGGGAGACGAGTGCTGGGAGTTCGCTTTTTTTGCTGGCGACTAGCACCTGGGTGTCGTCCGCATATTGTACGACGTTGCCTTCCGGTGAAAACAACGCCATGTCATTCGCGAAGACGCTTAACAGCAAAGGCCCCAAGGCCGACCCCTACAAAACACCCATGGTGTTAGCCCGTGGCCGTGATGCCCCTGAGCCTGTCAGTGTTACGCTCTGAGTGTGACCGCGGAGGTACGACTCAAACCAGGAGGTTTCGACGCCGTACAGTCGGAGTTTTCGCAGTAAAATGTCGTGGTCTATGATGTCAAAGCATTTGCTTAGGTCTATCAAGCATAACAGCGATATCTCCCCACTATCGGTGGCAGTGAGGATTCGGTCGGTGACTGATAGCAGCGCTGTTTCCGTGGGGTGGTGGGGTCGGAAACTGTGCTGGAAGGCAGGCAGGAGATGGTTGTAGAAGAGGTAGTGGTAGAGCTGCTTCTGCACCACCCTCTCTATCACTTTGGAAATGACTGGTATGATTGAGATGGGCCGGAAATTGGATGGGTCTGCTGTATCGCCGGACTTGTGGTTGTGGTGGATAATGGAATGCTTCCAGGAATCAGGGAATTCAGACTGGGTTAGGGAGGCGTTGATGATGTGTAGTAGGACGTCACCGATAGCTGGGAAACTCAACTTCAGCACGCGGATACAAAGGCTATTCGATCCGCGCGCTGCTGAGCTGCGCATGGTGATGATAGGTAACATTGAGTGAGCGAGATTTCATTCACCGCCCTACATAATCAACCCCGATGCTCTGTCTCTCACGTGTAACCAACCTCCTGCTCTGTCTCTCTTCAACAAAACAGCTATTCCCAAACGCCGTTCCAGTCGTTCTCTTCATATATCGGATGAGCCGCCGTCAACATTTACCTTACAGGATACCGTTCTCACACTATTCGTGTTCATTTCATCAAGTTTGACAAGCATGGGATTTACACGGAACCGGATGATGACGATCACTAACTACCATCTGAGCTGAGATCATGCCTCGGACACTAACAAAGGGGAAATGCTGAGTGAAGGGTATCTTGAAACAGGTGAAGTGCAATTGAAATTCCATCTAATCTAAGGCAGCGCGGGCGCGTAAGTGAGATATATTAATCACGCTGTTGACTGAGGAATGCGGCATTCCACGACATATCGATCGCGGTTGTGAAGGTTATAATCTCTCATATTATAATGAGACTCGGCAACGAGAATCATCATAGCCACTAAACATGACTACAACACGACCAACCCCCGTACGAACGGGGGAGGCGTTGGCATGCCCTCAGTAACATTTTGCATATCTGCGGAACAACTTTCGAAAGGCTGATGATTATATATCCTTGCCGCATCAATTTGTTTTATATTTTTTTATTTCATCCGAGTTCTTGTTGGGGTGGCTTTATGAACCAGGGTCCTATTGCTAAGCAGAGCTTGTTGCGTGAACCCTGGCCCCACCACCCGATCCATGAATTCCAGTTCAACGGCAGAATTTTGACCGAAAGTTTAACGTGCCGTCAATGCATCGGCACGGCCGCCCGGTAGCTCGTCCCCGGCCTTATCGGGCCAGCTGCCAACTGACCCTCCCAGCCGGGGGCTAAATGGGAGCGCGCGAAGCGACTCGAACCCTGCGTTGCCAGGACAGGGGAGACCAGAGCAGGCCAGCGCTCTAACCAACTGAGCTACCGGGGCGGCATTTCGAACATTTTTCGAACTTTTTCGAATTTCGAACATTTTCGAACAAAAAATTTCGAACATACCCTGAAATTGCTAGGTCGAAGTCGAATCAGATCATTGACTTAAGCGGTGTTTAGCTACAGAATGTGGACCAAGACATACGTGATGAATAGAAAACGGCTTTACCTTGACTTTTCATATTTTCCATCATGCTTAGCTGACCTGCACTGCAAAGCCAGCGGTCATAAGCATAAGCTTCAAATCAAGGTCATATCGAGTCAATGATCTTCGGAGCCTTTAGCTACGGTATGCCATTCAGATAGAATGTTTGGTCGTAAATGCTGTCAAGTGCCCAGAAATGGCCATGCATTTGTTTTGTTCACTAATTGCATGCAAACCAGGCCTGGGAAGGGCATGGTGACTCGCGATGACCAGGATCAAACACTAGTAATGTATGACCTTTGATCACATGAATCATGTTTTATGAAGAAACGTCTTCTAAATGTGCGCAGAAATACCCATCAGAGCTGATTTCTGGGTAGATTTTACGACTAGAAGAAAAGTTGCCTATGACCAATTTTGATCTAGACCTCGAATTCACAAATGTTCTTGGGAAATACTGTGTGGAATTGTTCGGTTATCTAACAGCGTCTCGTTCGAATCTCCTTATCCCCTCCGAGTCCTGAGACAGCAGGGGGTAGGTGTACCTACCTGCCCCTCCCCCGGCATCGCCCATGCTGGGTTGGCGCGGAACCCCGCTAATGCGAGTGGATAAACCTGCCAGGCATAGCTGGAGCCCCCTATCTTTATGTAGGGCTTAATTTCCTCCAATGTTCAGTTAAATCCCTCCCAGCAATGGCAGATTTCAATATGGGAACGCAATATCTAGCGCGTCTAAAGTCTTTAAAGTTTTCAGCTTGAGCATGTTTCGGTAGTACCAAAAATTGTATTCAGCTCCGCCGTTGATATCAGATAACTGGCGTATCAATTACAAACTCAGAAGCCTTAGCCTATCTGAGCGTAAGTATAATGCACATTGTAAGGTAGGATACAGAGGTAAAAATAGCCTAAGACTTTCTTCAAGAAAAATTACTTCCAGAAATGTATGACACTTAACAGGTTGTTGAGCCCGAAATAGGTCTCCGAATTGTTCCAACAATTAACGCTCATGAAACTTAAACTCGTGCTCTTAAAACTCATGGTGAATCTCTCTTCCCCTGCAAGACGTAGCACGCAGCTCACATTTCGCTTGGCTATGCCTTCATCTTCCTCAGCCTTCATTCCTTTGAAAGCCTGCAATTTCCCATAAGGGAAATTACTCAATTGAAAATGTCTCAAACAAGCAATCCCTCCGGCTTAAGAGCCCATACTACTGCCCCATCTGCAGGGACTATGATAGTCAAAGGTGAATATTTAATATCAGTCAGACATGCAGAGTCGACCCTGCTTCTCATAGCACACATTCTAAGCTAAAGGCTAGTTTGGGTAAAATATTATGATATGATAGTATCTATGGTAGGAGGTACAGCATGATGGCAGACACCTGACACACAATGTCTTATTCATAGCGACTAAGAGAGAGAGAGAGAGAGAGAGCACTAGTGATGGATGAGGTTGCTATCTCAACGCTTTCCGGTTCCGGTCTTTCCGATCAGATCCTCACACCCCGTCTCGGAGGTAGGGCGATATATGCCCCAGGGGCATATGACGGAGTTTGAGTTTAGAGGGCTCTAAACTCCAAACTAAGCGTCGCACGAAAACGAAAGAGGTGACATCGGAAAGGGCTCGACGAGTCGGGCCCGAAACCACCCCAAAATGTTCTGCCCTCAAAAAGTGACGTCAAAGTGACATTTATGAAGTCACGGCTGGCGTCAAGTTTTTTTTTGGCTCTGGGGAGTTCATTTTGGGGAACCTTTTTTAAAGCAGAAATTATTTGGAATTAGAAACGAAACGCGAAATCGATCGTGATCCCAAAATGCCCTCTCCCCCCCCCCCCCCCCCCTCCCAAGTATTTGTTATTTTTGTTGTAATTTTCGAAGTTTCTATTTTTAATGTTCTATTTTCTACTCGGTGGAGTGTGCTGAGAAACGTTGTTTTAAGTAAGATTGGTCTCATAAAAAGTGATTACTTTATCCAGATTCTTCGATTTTAGCCCTAATTGGCAAATGTGTCATCAAAGACGCACAAATTCAGCAATTCCTGCGATGCGTTTTGTTGCATCCTTTAAGATAAGCAAACGCTGAAAGATTCCTTCAAATGTCTCTACCCGCTAAAACATGACTGATGAACTTTTTTGCAGGTGACCGCATTTAACCTCGCTTAACTCGGTGACTTAACGGTCCGCTGTTGTGCGCCGTTTTTCCTTGTTCGCGGAAAACTTACGAGTGGCGTAAAAAGACAGCGTTCGTTAACATGGGTGCACTCAGCTCATCCATTCAGTACCACTGATCTTTTGGAACTCCCGCAATGGGCTTATGGTGATGTATTAAAACCACCACATAGAAAAGTAGCAAAATATTTTTTGTTTGTTAAAAAGAGTGCAGATCAGTGATTGCAAGTTTGGACTTAAAGCCGCTTAGTGTCGGAGCCAATTTGGCGCTCTTGTCCTTGCTAATTTCAAGGTAGCATCTGATTTCTACCGTATCAAATTCACCAAAAATGGTAGGATTGAGCACCACGAACCTACATGACTTCTATGTGCATAATGTTGGTATGCAGCCATCGGTGAATGCATCGCATGCTTCTGACAGCTCGTACCGCGTGTGAAGTCTAATATACACTGAAGCTTTGTGAAAGAAGCTGTGTTGTGAACAAAGGGCCCATTGTCTCAGGGTTAATGCTGGCTTGTGGACAGACTCCTTTGCCACCACATCCATGCAATAGGTAGAACGTGAACGACGGAAAGTTTTTAGTGACTGTTCCGAGCATGCCCCGTCGACGCACCCCAGATCTGGTGACTGTTTTCAGCACCCCACGTCGACGCACACCAGCTCTGGTTAACACCCCACGTCGACGCACACTAGCTCTGGTTAGCACCCCACGTCGATGCACACCAGCTCCGGTTGGCACCCCACTAGCTCTGGTGGCACCCCACTCGCACTGGTTAACACCCCACGTCGACGCACACTAGCTCTGGTTAGCACCCCACGTCGATGCACACCAGCTCCGGTTGGCACCCCACGTCGACGCACACTAGCTCTGGTTGGCACCCCACGTCGACGCACACCAGCTCTGGTTGGCACCCCACGTCGACGCACACCAGCTCTGGTGGATGTTGTTAGCTCCCCACGTCGCCCAACCTCGGCCGACCAGGCTACGCTTGGCCGGTTGTATGGTAGGCTGATAGTATGACCGATAGTATGGTGGGCTGTGTCATACCAACTGAACGCTGCGACGAGTACGAAGTCCAAGGTTTCAAGTCCTGGACGCTTGTCTTAGCTACACCTGTGAAGACGCTTGCGTATTATGGAAAATTCGCAGTGGAGTTTTCAGGGTGGCTATGCCTAAATAATAGCTCGCATGAAGTTTTGCATGTGGGGACAGGTTTCCCGACTGGATCTGTGTACTGCGGAACAGCAGTACTGAAGGGGCTCGTGTTCTGCGGGATAGTCGTCCTCAAGGGGGTCTATGCATTGCGGAACAGTTAATCTGGAGCGGTTTGTGCATAGCAGGACAGTACAGGAGACGGTCCATGTGTGTTTTGAAGCAGTCGGACACATCATTGACGGCTTGCGCCAGGATTGAGCCCCTGAAGTTGTGCAACCCTTTCAGGCAATGCAAACCTGTAACCATGTGAAAAAGGGAAGCTTGATTATCAGGTGGCAAGCTAACATAGCTCAGTCGTCATCGACATAGCTCAGGAGCGATGAGCCGGCCATATCCAGCGCAGTCGAGAGCTACACTGACACCACGAGCATATTCTGTGCTGCTCATATTTCATTAAATTGATCTGACATATTTAAGTCGAAATTGTTTGGAAAGTTTGCTTCATTTGTGTGACAAGCTATTTTTTATAATTTGCGTGCATGGTAGAATATACATTCTCTAGCATTCCTGATGATGCACTACCTACTATGCGTGCAGTACATCAGACTCCAATAGCTCGGCTAGCTCACCTGAATGCCCTTCATGAAGGCGAACTGAGGCTGCGAGACGTGCATGTCTTGCCCGGTGGAGTCGTCCTTCTCCCTCATGGAACCTTCCGGCTCCAGAACATCCTGGAAGCAGCACCGAAGCGCTTACGAGCCGCTTCGCCGATACAGGCGGGCAAGGTGAGCAGGTGAAAGTTGTTGTCGAGTTTTGCCTCGGCTCAAATGTGAGGCCTCGCCAGCCAGCGGCTGGTACCATCCCGCAGGGGCGAACCTGCAGCCTGGAGCCTAGAGCTCATCACGGCTGGTACTGTCCCGCAGGGGCGAACCTGCAGCCTGGAGCCTGGAGCTCGTCACGGCTAGTACTGTCCCGCAGGGGCGAACCTGCAGCCTGGAGCCTAGAGCTCGTCACGGCTAGTACTGTCCCGCAGGGGCGAACCTGCAGCCTGGAGCCTAGAGCTCGTCACGGCTAGTACTGTCCCGCAGGGGCGAACCTGCAGCCTGGAGCCTAGAGCTCGTCACGGCTAGTACTGTCCCGCAGGGGCGAACCTGCAGCCTGGAGCCTAGAGCTCATCACGGCTAGTACCGTCCCGCAGGGGCGAACCTGCAGCCTGGAGCCTAGAGCTCATCACGGCTGGTACTGTCCCGCAGGGGCGAACCTGCAGCCTGGAGCCTAGAGCTCATCACGGCTAGTACTGCCCGCAGGGCGAACCTGCAGCCTGGAGCCTAGAGCTCGTCACGGCTAGTACCGTCCCGCAGGGGCGAACCTGAGCCTGGAGCCTAGAGCTCATCACGGCTAGTACCGTCCCGCAGGGCGAACCTGCAGCCTGGAGCCTAGAGCTCGTCACGGCTAGTACTGTCCCGAAGGGGCGAACCTGCAGCCTGGAGCCTAGAGCTCATCACGGCTAGTACTGTCCCGAAGGGGCGAACCTGCAGCCTGGAGCCTAGAGCTCATCACGGCTAGTACTGTCCCGCAGGGGCGAACCTGCAGCCTGGAGCCTAGAGCTCGTCACGGCTAGTACCGTCCCGCAGGGGCGAACCTGGAGCCTGGAGCCTAGAGCTCATCACGGCTAGTACCGTCCCGCAGGGGCGAACCTGCAGCCTGGAGCCTAGAGCTCGTCACGGCTAGTACTGTCCCGAAGGGGCGAACCTGCAGCCTGGAGCCTAGAGCTCATCACGGCTAGTACCGTCCCGAAGGGGCGAACCTGCAGCCTGGAGCCTAGAGCTCATCACGGCTGGTACTGTCCCGCAGGGGCGAACCTGCAGCCTGGAGCCTAGAGCTCGTCACGGCTAGTACCGTCCCGAAGGGGCGAACCTGCAGCCTGGAGCCTAGAGCTCACACGGCTTACTCCCGCAGGGAACTAGCCTGAGCCTAGAGCTCGTCACGGCTGGTACTGTCCCGCAGGGCGAACCTGCAGCCTGGAGCCTAGAGCTCGTCACGGCTAGTAGGGCTAGCCTGGAGCCTAGAGCCGTCAGGCTCAGCGGCTAGTACTGTCCCGCAGGGGCGAACCTGCAGCCTGGAGCCTAGAGCTCGTCACGGCTAGTACTGTCCCGCAGGGGCGAACCTGCAGCCTGGAGCCTAGAGCTCGTCACGGCTAGTACTGTCCCGCAGGGGCAGAACCTGCAGCCTGGAGCCTAGAGCTCGTCACGGCTAGTACGTCCCGCAGGGGCGAACCTGCAGCCTGGAGCCTAGAGCTCGTCACGGCTAGTACTGTCCCGGCGAACCTGCAGCCTGAGCCTAGAGCTCGTCACGGCTAGTACTGTCCCGCAGGGGCGAACCTGCAGCCTGGAGCCTAGAGCTCGTCACGGCTAGTACTGTCCCGCAGGGGCGAACCTGCAGCCTGGAGCCTAGAGCTCGTCACGGCTAGTACTGTCCCGCAGGGGCGAACCTGCAGCCTGGAGCCTAGAGCTCGTCACGGCTAGTACTGTCCCGCAGGGGCGAACCTGCAGCCTGGAGCCTAGAGCTCGTCACGGCTAGTACTGTCCCGCAGGGGCGAACCTGCAGCCTGGAGCCTAGAGCTCGTCACGGCTAGTACTGTCCCGCAGGGCGAACCTGCAGCCTGGAGCCTAGAGCTCGTCACGGCTAGTACTGTCCCGCAGGGGCGAACCTGCAGCCTGGAGCCTAGAGCTCGTCACGGCTAGTACTGTCCCGCAGGGGCGAACCTGCAGCCTGGAGCCTAGAGCTCGTCACGGCTAGTACTGTCCCGCAGGGCGAACCTGCAGCCTGGAGCCTAGAGCTCGTCACGGCTAGTACTGTCCCGCAGGGGCGAACCTGCAGCCTGGAGCCTAGAGCTCGTCACGGCTAGTACTGTCCCGCAGGGGCGAACCTGCAGCCTGGAGCCTAGAGCTCGTCACGGCTAGTACTGTCCCGCAGGGGCGAACCTGCAGCCTGGAGCCTAGAGCTCGTCACGGCTAGTACTGTCCCGAAGGGGCGAACCTGCAGCCTGGAGCCTAGAGCTCGTCACGGCTAGTACTGTCCCGCAGGGGCGAACCTGCAGCCTGGAGCCTAGAGCTCGTCACGGCTAGTACTGTCCCGCAGGGGCGAACCTGCAGCCTGGAGCCTAGAGCTCATCACGGCTTCGACCGCGCTCAGACTCAGCGGCTGGTACTGTCCCGCAGGGGCGAACCTGCAGCCTGGAGCCTAGAGCTCATCACGGCTTCGACCGCGCTCAGACTCAGCGGCTGTGCGTCGGTGGAGGGCTGTGGAAGCTCTGTGGTGTTTTTCTTAGGAAGGTGGCATCGTAGCTAAAACGAAGCATGGGTGGATACGTGGGACACATCAGAAACATATTCGTCATTACCTCAGCTTCATTATGTACTTGTTGAGTTATATTTTTTAAAGGATGAATTTCGCACCTCACCAGACATAAAACTTAGGATGATTGTTAATTAGACATATTACCACAGAATCAGTGTTTGTCGAAACCCTGTCGGTACATTGTCTTGCATTGTATTGTATTTGCATCAGGTCCATCCTTGTGTGCACAGTTCTTTCACGATATTTCGTCATACAGTCATTCAGAAATATATTGTAATGCTAGTGCCCAATAAATATGGACGAATAGTGCCGGTTCGTTATCACATTAAAATACTAAGTACTAAAATTACTAATAATTACTCAACTAATTAAAAGCTTGCTTACACATAAGTAGATTAAGACTCCCCCTTTATCCAGGTACGCCAGTTCTAAACCTATGTTCCCTATGTTAGCAGATTATCGCCATAAATCCAAGAACAGCGGTGGCATCCAGTGCGGCGTCGGGCGGACTTCTCCACCCCGTCGGGCGGACTTCTCCACCCCGTCGGGCGGACTTCTCCACCCCGATGCGGCTCAATGTGGGAGGGATCACTGCGTGGAGGTCAGCCGCACCCTGAGTAGGTGGAGCCTCGCCGTACGTGTGAGGCGGATGTCTCATACAGCCGCAACGGATCGCCATATAAACACAGAGACCGTGTGTGTGCAGGGACATTGGCGTCATTCAGGGCACGACATACCTTGGTGCAGTCACGTCCCAATACAAGTTCGTCGATTGGTGGCCAGTTCAGTTATTTCAGGACAGGAGTAATGTGGTATCGGCGCCGTGCGCCGCTCGCCACTCGTGGCACGAAGTTAGCAATTATTTAAATCCAATTCGGCTGATGAGAGGTAGCTCCACCCCAGACAGGCAAGCAACAGATAATGTGGGGAAAGCATGGGCCTTGCTGATGGTGATGAGAGCTTCGGTGGTAAAGTGGCGTCGTAATCTGTTGTTGAAGGAAGTGAGCATGCTGTGGCATCAGTGCTCAACTGTGCAGACGTGCTGATCCCAGATCAGTGAGCTATCTAATTTGGTGGCTAATAATTTGAGTGCATCAGAAGATTTCAGAAACGTGCCCCCCAAAATTTTTTTTAGGTGGATCAATTTCCACGGACCGTGCGGTGTTAAAAAGGATGAAGTCGGTTTTTGTCGCGTTAATTTTCCGAGCGTTGTTTTTTTAACCAGTTGTCCACCGATGCCAGGGAATCCTCAAGCCAAACTTTGAGTTGGAGGAAGCTATCACTATTTGGATATGAACCGACAATACGTTTAGTGTCATCTGCGTAGCAGAGCAGCCCACAGTGCGGAAAAAGAATAGCTTGGGAGACGTGTGGATCGAAGCTCACGACTCCGATATCGCTGCCGCCAGAGGGCGAACGAGGTCACTTGATCACGCGGCCACCCACACACCACTTGTGTTCATTGATGTGGAATAATTCTAAATTACAGCGAAAGCCGTCCGGGTTATCGTGTCAGCCAGTAGTAGCCTGAATGCGTAGGCCACATATACCGAGGCACCGGGGTGGTGAGAAAAATCAGCGACATAATGAAACTATTTAATACAAGTCACACAGGAGTGCGTTCATAACTATGAGCAAGGGCAAATCCCCATAAAATGTACTCCAAATTTGCAGAACAAAGGTGTATGCCTTTAAGATCGGTGCGACAGTTTCGTTTTGTCTAATCATGTGTTGCAACGTGTTCAGTCCTAACTTATTCACTAAGAAGTGGACCCGTTCTTCACCATCCCATTTTTCCGACTGTCGTCCCATTATACGTTCCTGTGAAGTAGCCGAATTGTTCACGGAGCGGGTTTGATGACGGCACTTGTGATGGCCGCGCGGCTCGCCATTCAGGTCGGCCGGCCGCCTGGGGCTTGGCTATGTCATGTCACACGACCTGTATGTGCCGGGGCCTGGTGCTACTGGGAGGACACACGCCACGCCGAACGACCGTGCGTGGCATGGGCCGAGCTGGAAAGCTATGGGACAGGAGCCAGCGTAACACGCCGCACCGCCCATACTATTTCGACAACGCAGCGCACTTCATTCAACGCGGATACAGCAGCCGACATTTGCGTTTATACGCCTACCATATTCGCCAGAAGAGCCCAACTTTGGCAACAGGACGGCCAATTTCGACGACAGCGCATCAGGTTTCAGTGCGTGAAAGCTCAACTTGGAGACACTATTTCAAATATCTGGATCCTCTGCCGAATATTGCGCGCGTATCTCAGATTCCACCGCAGTTCGCCGAAAATGGAGGTGATAAGGTGTGTTTCTCCACGGGCTGCCGAAAGAGTGCCGTTGCAGCTGGCATCAAGCTGTAGCACAAGTATTATATTGCATGAACATTACGTCCGATTCTGCGCCTCCTGCACAATAATCATATATTCCGCCACTCTCACCCATACCATGTGCCACCATTGCCGACATAGACCGGTAAATACTCCAAAAATTAACATGTATGGATAACGTATCGAATAAATCAGCAGATAGCAGTTGTTGGTGACCACCGAACAGTGTGCCTCTTGCAGAGTATGTCCCGGCAGTCCACCACGTCACTAAGCTAACTGACCATGGGACATGTGATTAAACTGTTTAACCACTTGCTTCACATTTTCAAAACCATTCTTACAAACCATATCACTGTCCATGCCCAGCTAACGTCCCGAAGCTGGTTCCCCTACATGGCCTTGCGGGGCATGGCCGAGCAGCCTGGTGTGGAGCGTGGTTCGATGCGCTTGGCACTTACTTGCTAATTGGTCAGCATTCTGTGCGATTGAATGTCATGGCTGTGGCCGTTGAAAATTGTGGTTCTCATCAAGTTATCAGACTTGGTGTCATAGCATGCGATGCGAAAGCCCACGCGCGCTGTTGTATGCGCGTGCACGTGTACATACCATGCAAAACATTCGGATTCCCGTGGCGTGTCATTGGGTCATAAGTGACCTGTTTTAGCCTCACAGCACTGTTTTGTGGTCATTAAAGTCACGATGTACGCCACTGATACTGTCAGTACGCGATGTGCATTTGTCGAAAGCGCCACAAAACCTGGATATTGGCACACACGGTAGAGCTGGGAGTGAGTGTAGAATCAAATTCTACTTTACCGCGGATAGTGAGCATAATAGTAATCACCACAAAGCGAATGGTTATCTCTTAATCCCAACAGGACAGTTTGCGTCAGGCCAAAACTGAGTGTCGACATTTTAGTAGCTCTGACTTCGATCAGGTTAAGCTGCGCTGCCCCGGGAACCTGCCCTGCCCTGACCTGGGACCTAGGAATACATGAGTCAAGGATCGACAAGGTTCATTGACCCATTACTTATGCGGAACTTTTCCAGTCGCTAGTTCACATAGTGTTCGAGATCTTACGGGATAGCGAAATTCTCCATCACTCCCAATCAGAAATATATGCGTTCTGTTCTGCCGAAACAGACATGCAATAATCACCAGCAGGCCTAGTCGTCATGCAGTCACTAGTAGGCGTAGTAGTCATGTAGTCACCAGTAGGCGTGGTAGTCATGCAGACACCAGTAGGCGTAATAGGCGTCATTAAGGCATAACATGGATTGAGCTTCTTCGGTCTAATCCAGTCCAAATCCGTGGTGGCCTTATCGTAATCATATCCAATGCAATAAGAATCCGTCTCATGGCAAAAGCCCAACCCGTAGCTTAATTTTTTTGCACGAACGAATACAAATTACACTTTGTTGCAGCACACATTTGTGTTGAAACCGATAGCTACAGCAGCTGCACCAGTAAACGTCAACTGCACTAACAAGTCAACATAACCGTAGGCTGCTTCTGGGCAAATTTTTTTTTTCGGTAAAATTTACAAGCACTGATTAAAAACTTGGCTGGCGATCTATTTTCGAATCCGAACCAAATATTGTTTTCTCACAATGCCATCACATCCGATCCACCATTCAGTCTAACGTAATAAAACAACGCGAAGTTAGATAAATCGTGTTGAGCCCAATTGTCTACTGGCGTCGGACGGCAATCAGAACACCCATGAAGAGGACTGTTACGATGTATCGTGGCGTCGGACTGCTACGATGCACCGCGGTGTCGGACTGCTACGATGCTCTGCAGGCTGCCAAGTCAGAGGTGCAGCAGAAGCGGACGGCCGCCGCAGCTGGGGCACGACGACCCGGTCTGATTTGGCGGGACGTGAGCGGCATGCGAGCCTCGCGACGCTGTTTATTCCACGTTCGGTGACGATTGGGCCCGACCTTAGTATGGCGTCGATCAATAGGGCGCTATTCGTACCGCGCCCCAGCCAAACGGCCGCAGGCGGACCGGCGCCGGTCCGGGCGCCGGTCCGGGCGCACACCGGTGAACTGACGACACTGTGTGTGGCGGCGGCGCCAACACCAGCCGCGGCAGTCTGGCATACGTCAGGGGCGGATACAGGAGAGGGGCACTGGGGGAATGTGCCCCTCTCCAATGAAAAGGTGGCGCCCCTCCGGCCGATGAAGACTTCCCTGCAGGAAGGTTAGAGTGCAGCTACCCTCCCGCCCCGTGCAACGGATTTTCCAGCTGAAGACGCCCCTTTTGGGAGAAAAGGCGCCCCTACGGAGGTAAAAGCCGCCCCTTCAGTACGCTTGAGTGCATCCCACCCTTCCCTGCTCAACGAATTTTTCCCGCCGAAGGCGCTCCTACACAAAAAAGTGTGTGGCATAATTGAAAATATTCGCTCCCGGCTTAGGTCGAGAATGGCTAGCTTGGTGCTCTGGGCTTAATGGAGCATGTATCATAGCCCAGCCATCGACCCACGTGACTTCATAAATGATACCCCGAACGGCTAGGCCATGGCCAAGACTCAAGGCCAAAGCTAAGCTCAATACGGCCGTCGGCCGTCTCCCGATCGTGTCTGACTCCCCGGCAACGTGTCACGGTCTGATCAACCCCATCACGGAAGGGCGCCGCTGGGCCGCGAAGTGGATAGCGGTGGGGATATAGTGCCCCTCCCCCTCCCCCTGGCCGGCTGATTTTCTCGCGGAAAACGGCAATCGGTTTCTTGAAACGTGGTCTACATTTCTTGAACAGAAAATTCGGATTTTTCATCAGGAGCCAAAAACGAAAGGAATATCGTGACATTTTCTGGACCACACGGCTTCCACATTTCGCAGCAGATTTTCTCATAACTTGCAGTTCTGCAGCAAAAAAACTTAGGATTTTTTAGGTACAGCTAGGAACAGGAGAGGCCACTTGGAGCTGAAGAGGCTTCTTGGAAAAAAAAAATTGGGGGTAGGGTCCTTGACACTGTAAGGGCAGTTGAAGAATCACGAGAGTTTTGGAGCCACAGCTGAGAACAGAAGGGGTCCCTGGGAGCTGGAGAGGCCTCTTGATTAATACAACGAAGAATGGCTCTTAGATGCTCCTGGGTTTTATACATTGCGTGTAAAGAAAATATACGACCTTCAATATACCAGGAGGTGCTGAGTTGACATCAAAAGTAACGTTAAGGATTATACTTTATTACTCAACGTTTCGGCCAGGGGCCATCGACTACTGGCCGAAACGTTGAGTAATAAAGTATAATCCTTAACGTTACTTTTGATGTCAACTCAGCATCTCCTGGTATATTGAAGGTCGTATATATTCTTTACACGCAATGAGGCCTCTTGAAGCTGGATAGGTCCTTGGCAATGGATGGATCCCATACAACTGGGGTGCTTCCTAAGGCGGAACGGCCACTTTTGGTTCCATGGGGCTGCTTGTAGTTATGTGGCACTTGGGGCTTTGGAAGGCTCCTGGAAGAATAAGCACCACTGTAGCTTGAGGGGTCTCGGGAGTTGCAGACACTCTAGGAATTTGAAGAATTCGAGGGCGTCCTAGGTATAGGATCTGCTAGTCACCTACAAGAGCATCTTCTGACGGCGCTGATGAACATTGAATATCTGAATACTCCTACAAGAACGGGCAATATTTGTATATATTTTCCAAAGGACAGATGCCCCTCCGACCTCCAATGCAGAGTTATATGTATCTCATGCTAATGCTTATTTGTGCCCACACAAAGTTGGGCAGGGAGGCTTGCGAGTAAAATTTCCGCTCAGCAGGTCTGGTCTGGGGAAGCGCAAGCAAGATGGTTTAACATCCTACTGGTCTACTTTTCTGTTATAATTACCGAATGGGCCGACCGCGTAGCTCAAGTAGGTATCCCTAGTCGGGCTGGAATGGGATTTGTATTACTATTTACAGAATATATTCCACTGGGGCTACTGTGGATAGTCCGAATGTGGGGGCAACGGTTTGGCCGAAGGCAGGGCTGCTGACTCGTTCATTGTCGATATCCTGACGGAAGTTCGCCCGTGCCGGCTGCTGGTGTTGGCTGGTGTAGACTCAACCTAAGCCAAAAAAGCATCCGGTGTGGGCCTATACCACGGTCTTAACACGCGCACTGGAGAGAGGGGGGGGGGTGAAATCTGCCCACCCCTCCGATTTTTCGTTAAAAACTCACGATTTTACCGGCCGATATATGCCATTTTTTTGTGTACCTGCTTAAAAGTGTCCTTTGCGCCGCTTAAAAGAAGAAAAACGTAAATCGGCCAATTTTTTTTTTCCGAGTTAAGGACCGTCAAAGTTAAAACATTTCGTAGCGTCAGACCGTAAAAATCGGCGATGATGCGCTTCCCGTATATCGGCAAAAGGTAAGTGTTCATGGCAATACTAGCGACTTGTTTGATGTATATTGTTATGTTATATTGCTTCAAGATCATGCCAGGTCACGCGGTTAACTCAGGTCAAGCTCATAACAGGTCAATGGAAACAAATGTGTTCAACTGGAAGGCTGTCATAAAATAAATTGACAGTCATGCGATTCATGCCATTTTGCATGTTACTCCCTACTGAAAACTTCTGTTTTGTCATTATGAACCCAAGCGTTTCCATACATCATTCATGTACTCCAGCCCCTTCTTCGTGAAGCCGATTGCGCCGGGCCGCTCGCCGGTCCGGCGGGCGGCCCGGTTCCGGCAACTGGAACCGGCAACTGACCCGATAAAGTGCTGATATATAGGTGACCTGAGGTCAATTGCCGTATCTATCATCTATATTGCATCATTAGTTACGTCCAAAACATCACTGATGCCCATTTTGGAGTATTTAAACACAATCGCAGCGATCCATAACCATGTCAAACCAAGTCACGAAAAACAAGCCAAATATAACAAATGTAACATCATTTGAACTTGAAGATATTGACCTAAGGTCATGAAATTTGCACACAATATAGATCACCACAATACCCATCTACCCTAAAAATTTCGTTACACTAGCTATAATGGGAGCTGAGATCTTATGGGGTGGCGGAATCCCCCCCCCCTCTCCAGTGCGCGTAATTTTCAGAGGCCATCCGTGGCGCGTGTTAGAACTTGTAAATTGGAACACCTTGGCTACATCTGGGTCCCTAACAACGACTTGGGGGCTGAGTAGAAGCCCACGGCAACTAGCACTAAGCCCCCCCTCCCTACAGTGACCTGAGGCTCAATATCGACTTACGGGTCAGGCAGTTCTCCGAAAGTCCGAACAGCGGCTCGGTGACCTCGGTAGCGCCAGGGACTCCAAAGGCATCCTCAGGTCTTGGAATAATCTGGGAAACCATGCTGATATTTGAGCCGTGCGGTAGCTCCGGACCCACCGTCTCGTGCGCCCAACAGTCCCTTAGGCCCCTAGCAGCAGCCTGGGATCTAAGGACTAGAAGCTGAATAGTGACTCACCAAAGGCATGAGCAACACCAAATTGATCCGGGAGACCAACAGCAGTGGGAGGGCTCCAGTCCAAGAGCCCAGAGCCTCAACGGGAGCCCGGTCATCCTGACAGCGGCACGGAGGCCCCACCACGGCCCACCACCACATTGGCGTGGGCGTCCAATGGCGTCAGTGCCATCCCGGGGCTTCAAAATCGACCTGGGTCTCAGCAGTGGCCAGGTGTCGCACTAATGGTCTGGACTCCCAGCATTGACCCGGGTGCGTCAGCAACAGCCGGGTGGGTGCCACTGAAGCAACAACAGCCCGGCCACACCAATATTGCTGGGGCGCCGTGGTCATAGACGGCAAACAATAC